>APFE031274214.1:0-11259 GCA_000404065.3 Pinus taeda | reverse complement strand
TAATTACGCCGTAAGGCGTTTCCCTTTGAAATGAATTACCCTAACTGCTGCCGTGTCCTATTGTTGACCGTGGATTTGTGGTGTTAGACGATTGAATGAGTTGTGATCGTTGATCCAACCCTTAGCCAAAACTGAAAGGGTAATGAAGAAGCCGAACAAACACACAGCCAGTAATATTCCTCGCGGAGTGACAACGCCCGGTGAAAGAGACGGCCACGGGGCACTCACATAATCAGAATCGATCAAAATACTTGTGTGAAGTTGCAGGAGATGCAGAATTTGCTGTAGGTCCTGTTGAAATGAAGCTCAATGACTACTTTGTCTATGCTGATTCTGTCAAAGAAGAGCGCCCCCTTTATCTATTCGACCCTAAATTTGGAGAAAAAGTGCCAGTCCTGGCATTGGATTTTGAAGTACCTGTTTATTTTAGAGAAGATCTATTTTCATTACTCGGTAAGGAGAGACCGGATTACAGGTGGCTGATTGTAGGTCCAGCTAGATCAGGGTCTTCCTTTCATATAGACCCAAATAGAACTTCTGCATGGAACACAGTCATAAAGGGCTCCAAGAAATGGATATTATTTCCTCCAGATGCGGTCCCTCCAGGCGTGTATCCCAGCCCAGATGGTGCTGAGGTTGCGTCTCCGGTGTCGATAATCGAGTCGTTCATGAATTGCTATGGATAGACTAAGCAGTGGAAGAAGAGGCCCATTGAATGCATTTGCAGGGCGGGGGAGGTGATTTTTGTGCCTAATGGATGGTGGCATTTAGTTATCAATCTGGAGGATTCCATCGCCATAACGCAAAACTATGTTAGCAGGTAAAATTGATAATTTGTAATTTAAAGAATGAGATCCTGTCTACTCAAGCTTTCTAGGGGATATGCAAGATTAGAAACAGTAAATCTTCACTGAAATTCAAAGTTTACAGCATCCACTGTAGTTTTGTATTGTGTTTCCTTTTTCCTTGTTGCACCGTGCATGTAATTCACATCCAATTGTGAGTTTGAGGCATAGTTGTATTTCTATCCTCATCCCCCACCCCAGAAGGCCATACCTGTACCCTGGAGTCCTGGAGTGTTATCGTTAGAACGAGACACCACACTACCGCAAGGAGGAAGACCCAAGCTTGAGTGCTTGGAAGTGAAGTGCAGTCACTTCCTGGTTTTTGGAGAAACCAGGAAAACTAGGTTGGGAAGAAGTAGGTCATTAAGTTTATCAGGAGATTAATCTCATCCTTAATGACCTATGGTTGTTAATGGTTTAATGTGTGAGCTTTTTATGTTTATTTAGAGCAGCAAGTGATGTAATCGGTGAGTTAACAAGAGAAGAGAAAATAACTAGGGTTAAACCGACCTTATTTTTTTTCGTGTGCCATTGAACTACTTGCATGAATGGAAAGAACTGAAATGAAACAAGATGCAGCCTATTTGATCCCTCCTTTAAACCTAATGCAAATTGCAAGTAGCAAACATCAGGATTGGTTGACCAGTTCTTTTCAATGGTCAAGCAACCAGGAAGAGAATATACAGTTTGTTTAAGGTTTACTACCCTCCTAGGTAGGTTAGAGCCCTTAACTAGGTTTTGAACCAGACTAACCCTAATCTAATCTCAATGTACAATGAACTACGAGTGCCTCGAGAAGAAGAGACAAACAACAAGCAACAATGGGGGGAACTTACTCTACTTCCTTGTGTAATGCTTCTCTTCCTATGGAAACATATTAGATATGGTAGTTTGCTTCTTTGTGGATTAGACAATGTTCTAGCTGCAGTACATTTTTTTTAGAGCAGCATACAGTAGAGTTCCATACAGTACAGCAGCGTCAACAGTCCATACAGCAGTTATTAGGGTGCACTAGCATTTATGGAGGAGAGAAAGATAGACGTCACATGCATGCTTTTGAGGGTGCACGCACACCAAAAGCATGCATGAGCCATCCTCAGTTAATTCCCTTGGCCTTCTGTTACAATTGATAAATTCATGTGGGCTTCATAATGTCCATTTTTTCTTACCCCGAAAGCACTGCAAAGAAATAGCTTAGCAGAAAACCGTGAATAATACTTTCACGATATGTTCGAACAGACCGACCATATGGCTAATATGTTCTTATTTTATTGATTATAATTATGCTTTTGAACTGCTGACAATGAATACAAACCCTTTAATCCGGACAAGTTGATCTCTCTGTTAATTATCAATCCAACGACCAAATGACTCTTTGGGTAGTCTTGATCAAAATATTTTATTGCCGACATCGTACTTATGGACCTTTATCTGAGAATACCTTTTCAACATCTCTTACACCTCTGTTCACAATCATATCATTGAGGGGCAACGGTTTTAACTTTTTTCCCTCTCTGTCATTTGTCATCTAAAGTTCTAGACACTGAGCTCATTATGTTACTATCGAGTTGCATTAACACTCTGTTACCTATCATAGTTACCTTTATAAAGCCGTGTTTGAAACTCTAAATGTTTCTTTCCATCAATTATGAGATTAGACAGTAAATTTTTGGGTTAATAAATGGAGCCTAAATGTTTCCAATATGTCTTCCTCAGAAATAAAATAAATGAATGGCTTTATGCCATTCAAACCAGTGATAGAACCTTAGAAATAAAATAAATGAATGGCTTTATGCCATTCAAACCAGTTAATATGCCATTCAAACCAGTGATAGAACTTTTCGTTTAGTAGCAAGGATAAGTAACCAGATAGTAAGTGTACCTGTGATGGAATGGAAAGTTGTCATGAGACGTTCAACAATGCCAAACTTGTCGTTGTCATTGATTACCTGCCAGAGAAAACAGAGTGTTTTTGTTTTCTTTTAACATATAGTTCCTCCCCAGCAATATGTAATTTTTCTCATATAAATACACCTATACAATGAAAACTGTGATAATTCAGTAAAAATATCATTGCAAACCTCAGCCAAGGGAGCCAAGCAGTTAGTAGTACAGCTTGCATTTGAAACAATGTTCAAATCAGATTTGTACTGGTGCTCATTAACCCAACAACAACTTTTTTAGCACCTGCCTGTTAGAAATCAACATTTTTTTTTTATTATATGGAGTTCAAATTGTAATTTCCATTCAGCCTCAAAGTATCACGAAATGCACAACGGTAAATTTGGAAAATACATTTGCTGAAGGCGTTGGAAGCGAAGCGAAGCCAAGCACATCTCAGGAGGTGGTTGCGTCGACACTTTTTGCATTGTTCTTTGTAGATGACGTTCATAAGGAAGATTGGATTACACAAGTATCAACCATGAGGGAAAATGATGGGACTTAGACCAAGGCAAATAATCACAGTGCTAGAAGATAGAAGGGTAACGAGAAGACGTTGAAGAAGCGCTTGATATCAGATCTCACAATTGTCACCCCATTTGATCAACTTGAATGCAACGAGGAAAACTGGAATTGTAAGGTCAAGAGCATGTCAAGAAAAGCAATAATTGGCACCCCAAATAAGGATATAATTCGAACATGGGGAGTCTCCAAAGCTGCAGCATACCAATTGAGAAAATTCAAAGGAAATTCAAAGTATAGTTCTATAGTTCGAGAAAAACCAGATTTAGGACCTGTAAAAATTAAGTGAACTACAATGCTTGGATGTTTCATATCAATCTTCAGCAACGGCTAAGTCTCTAGAAGTACGCCTCTTGATGTTAGCTTATCAGAATTCTCGGATCCTTAGCTTGCTCTGTTTTAATTTTCTTCTTGAAAGCCTTTTTTAACAAGCTACAAGATACTTGACTCATGATGTGTCTACAGAATTATGAAGTTCTATCACTGGAATTTAAGCTTAAATTTCTAACACATTTATACAATTTTTGGGGGTTCAAGGTGACAAAATTTTAGGAGGAAACATATATATCGCAAAAAATTTAGTGTTAACACTGATCTATCTTATTCACACAGACCAGAACGATTCTGTTAACTAGTCAGTTATATTCTCTGCAAGCTTTTTTAGAGGAAATGCCTCATGTCATCTGAATTCTGAAAATAGTAACTATTGATGGATATTCTGTGCTGGTGATAAATGATTTCTTGTACTCCCATCTCTTTTTTTTCTTTAATGTGAATATGTGTCTGTATTAGGTCTTGGCAGATATGTCATTTCCTAAATGTTGTGGATCCATAGAGATTGAGCATAACTTAAAATATTAAGTCTTTGTGGTCCTTTTTGCTTCAAATGCATGTTACTCAAAACATTCCACTGCATTAGTTACTGATTGTCTTTGTTATCTCATACGCCTCTTTCTTGTGAGCTTGTCAAGATTCTTTTTTGGCCCTTTTTCCTAAAATTCACTTTTAACATGCTACAGAATACTTGAACGATGAGATGTCTATAGAATTGTTAGGCTATACAGATTTATACAATTTATTGGGTTCAAGATTACATTGTTATATTGCTAAAGTGTAGTGTTAGACGTGATCTACCTTATCCAATTACACTTCATCACTGGCCAGAACAACTTTGTTAACTAGTCAATTCTATTCCCTCCATGTTTTTCTAGAGGATACGCCTCTTTGTCATTCGAATTTTGAAAATAGTAACTATTGATGGATATTTCTCTACTGGTGGTAAATGATTTCTTCAACTCCCAGTTTTAATTTCAAGCCACCTTAAATTCCATCCCTTTTATTAACTTGAATCTGTCACTGTGTTTGGCCTTGGAAAAAAATGGTATGGATCCCTAGAGATTGAGCGTATCTTGAAATATTAAGTCTTTCTGGCCCTTTTTGCTTCCCATGCATGTTACTCAAACATTCCACTGCATTAGTTGTTGACCATCTTCGTCATCTCATATCCCTCTTTCTTGTTAGCTGGTCAAGATTCTTGGATTTTGATATTTCGTGTTTTTCCCTTCTCCCTAAAATCATTTTTAGCATGCTACAAGATACCTGAATGATGACGTGTTTGCAAAATTGTTCAGCTCTACACCTGGAGTTTAAGCATAAACTGATAACAAATTTATACTATTTTCTGAGGTCAAAATCACTAATATTTTAGTATGATATGGTTTTGTTTCTTAAAAGGTATTGTTAGACCTAGTATAGCTTATCCAATTGCACTTAATCATAGACCAGAACAGCAACACGTATGTGGAGGACTCTTCCTTAGTAGGGCTGCAGAGATTAAGATCTGTTTTTGTGGATGGTTAAGGGCTGGTGCAGCATGCCTTGATGCCCTAACCAGTCACAGCTACGACAACAAGAAAACAACAGACCTGGAGCAGCATTATCTTGTGATGGGTCATAGTCTTGACCAGTGTTTGGATCATTTATAGGGTAGCCTGTGGAAGTTTTCTCATATAAATACACCTATACAATGAAAATTGTGATAATTCAGTAAAAATATCATTGCAAACCTCAGCCAAGGGAGCCAAGCAGTTAGTAGTACAACTTGCATTTGAAACAATGTTCAAATCAGATTTGTATTGGTGCTCATTAACCCCAACAACAAATTTTTTAGCACCTGCCTGTTAGAAATCAACAATTTTTTTTTTATTATATGGAGTTCAAATTGTAATTTCCATTCACCCTCAAAGTATCACGAAATGCATGGTAAATGTGGAAAATACATTTTTTGACACAAATATAAGTTCCAAGCCTGTACAACATACTAAGTACCAGGCAGGTAAGTTGTTCAGAGCTTTTAGATGTTCCATTTTAAGTGTAATTTTAGGTTGTAGGATTTTCTTATGATCATGTGATTTTAAGACAAGAATTTGTTTTGATATTCAAACTCAGGACGTCAAATTTGCAGCGTTCCACCTTATTCTCCGAGTTAACTTGTCATTGATGACCTGCCAGAGAAAAAAGAGTGTTTTTGTTATTTTTTAACACATAGTTCCTCCCAGCAATCTGTAATTTTTCTCATATAAATACACCTATAAAATGAAAAATGTGATAATTCAGTAAAAATATCATTGAAAACCTTAGCCAAGGGAGCCAAGCAGATAGTAGTACAGCTTGCATTTGAAACAATGTTCAAATCAGATTTGTATTGGTGCTCATTAAACCCAACAACAAACATAGGAGCATCCTTGCTTGTAGCTAAGATAACAACTTTTTTAGCACCTGCCTGTTAGAAATGAACCAAAAAAATTTATTATATGTAGTTCAAATTGTAATTTCCATTCACCCTCAAAGTATCACGAAATGCACAACGGTAAATGTGGAAAATACATTTGTTGACACAAATATAAGTTCCAAGCCTGTACAACATACTATGTACCAGGCAGGTAAGTTATTCAGAGCTTTTAGATGTTCCATTTTAAGTGTAATTTTAGGTTGTAGGATTTTCTTATGATCATGAGATTTTAGGATGAGAATTTGTTTTGATATTCAAACTCAGGACGTCAAATTTGCAACGTTCCACCTTATTCTCCAAGTTAGCCCTATTTCTGCATGCCATGGTTCAAGCTCTCATTCCAGAAAAATGGACTTTATGGCATTTTGTCTCCTTTTTAACATATAGAGTATATTTGACAGATTTTCTTTTATACATTTAACAAAATATTTGACTAGAAATTTCCTAAGAATAGAATGTTCAACAGAGCCTGTTTCTTTTGAGAATAATGATGGTCATATTATTTTTGTTTTCATTGTTTTTCCTTTTTTCAATGTCTACCATAGCATGAAAAAAGTTCTGATGTGTTGTTGTAGCCTTTGTTGCTATTTTAAGTCCAACAGAAACATCTAGAACATGAATTTTGAATGGCTTGCTGTGTGAGTCAATTGTGTTTGCAATCAAATGGCAGGGATACAAATTCTAGACTAAATATGGAAAATACATTTGTTGACACAAATATAAGTTCCAAGCCTGTACAACATACTAAGTACCAGGCAGGTAAGTTGTTCAGAGCTTCTAGATGTTCCATTTTAAGTGTAATTTTAGGTTGTAGTATATTCTTATGATTGTGGATGCAGCAAGCCATGGCGGTTTTATCCGCTACACACGTGGACCTCAAGTCCCTTATTACAGATCTCCAATTTCCTACAGCGGAATGAGATGAGAAATGGATGGACGAATACCTGGATGACACTGTAAAGATTTCAGACATTTGCCTTGCATTAAATGTCGAAATTTCAAAGCTTGAATATTTCCAAGTTCTTGTTCATTATGTTGTGCATTTGCTAGAATTTTCAGATGGCGTTTGGTCTAACAACAAGCTCTTCCATGTCAAAGGTTGTCTCCAAGAGTTGAAGGAAAAAATGGATTCAAAGGGGAAAAATGGTGCAAACACCCAAAGGAATAGTAGGATTGAAAATTGCATTGTGATATTACAGCATATGAGCAAAAGCCTTCAGTTTGGGAAGGTTAAGTCATCGTCAAGGGGTAGTGTTTTCTTGAGAGCGATGTATGGAGTGAAGGTAACAACCATATTTCTCTGTAGTGTGGTGGCTTTTGCTCTCGCTAGGCACTCTGGCCCATTGATTGAATTACATATTCCTCATCAGTTTTTGTGGTCCACAACATTCATGAGTTTGCGACGAGGGATTAATGATGAAATCAAGAGATGTTTTGCCAACGGTTGAGATTGAGTTTTGAATGAGCCAGAATTGTTGGATGCAGCGATTGAAAATGTTCACCCTATAGTTGAGAAATTATCTTTTGCTGACATTGTCGATGGAACAGAGAAAGTGGAACATATCAGAATTGCTATACAGGAATTAAAACAAAGTGCACAATTTCTTGCCCAGGGGTTAGATCCTCTCTCTAAACAGGTTAATGACTTCTTTCATGTTATTTTGAGTGGAAGGAATGCATTGCTTGATAGTCTCAGGTTATCCGTAGAAGGCACACCCATCAAAGATGATCAGTCATGAATATATCGGTAAAGCTGACCGGCATGAAATGTTTAGTTTTTATTTTTTAGATTGCTGGAGGGAACTCCAATATCCTTTACTAATGGCAGCAACTATGCTAGAAAGCCGCTCCATGACTGGTGGGGATTGTATGAATATCTGGTCTATTAGTCAGATTGTATGTATGACTCTTGTGACCGTATCACTGCATATAAAAGTCATATTTAAATCAGTTATGATCTCGAAAATGTACTTGAACTATCCTAACAGAGCCACTATATTTACATTTAATATTTTTGAATTCGCCTCATTCTGTTACACATGCCGAAAAATGTTGTTTTCTATTTTGCTATCATAGGATTAGCCAACCTGAACCAGCGATCCATGGACGGAGCCAGAGACACAGAAATGGCCCAGGGTTTTTACCAGGTAGATTCACTCTACTCATTGTAGCTATATATAAGCCTAACTACAATGCTCTCCCAACTTGACTTGACAAGAAAGGAAATAGAAATTACAAAAATATCTCTGTCAAAAGAATCATTACCCAATATAACAAATAATCATTCCTCAAGAGATGTTCCCTACTTAGCATGTGAATCTCCCATCATAAATGGCTCATAATGTGAGAGGTATCAGTCACAACTTTCATATAATATGTCATAGACTTACGTTGGTCAGAAATAGAAGATGCCAAGCATCTATATGGAAGGAATTTTCTTAGATCTATAAGTCATTCTACAAATCTTCAAAACTCATCTGCCCCTCCTCTTAAAAACTCATGTGAGAGGTATCGGTCACAACTTTCATATAATATGTCATAAACTTACATTGGTCAGAAATAGAAGATGCCAAGCATCTATATGGAAGGAATTTTCATAGATCTATAAGTCATCCTGCAAATCTTGAAAACTCATCTGCCCCTTTTTTTAGGAGAACAACTCTGGGCAACCAAACACTGACATTCTGTGTTCACAAGGAAGGTGTTTTCTACCAAGCCTAGCTTCTCTCTCAGAATATTAACATCACCTTTGCAAAGAGTTTCATTAGAATGACAACAACCCACATTTAAAGCATTTCTCCACCCCTCTCCTAATTAGAAATACAATTTTGGGTTCTCTACTAATTTTCTCCACACCCATTTACCCTAACAATGGACATAGTGCATGTATATTTATACCTGTGTGTTGGAAATACCATTTTATACTCTAATGTTTATTATTTTTGTTTTATTATTATTACTTGAATTTCTTCTTAACAAGTGGTTATGTTTCTTTTGGTTTTAGTGAAAGTACGGGCTCCAATGTTGGTTCTCTTATTATGGAGTATAATTCATCTTTGAGAATTTTTCAATTATTAAATTAGGTTAGTTAATTGCTTAAAATATTAAATTTATTTCAAAAAGTTTTTGTTACTTTATAGGTTAGACATTGGCTTGAAATATTAAACTTATCTCAAATTTTTTTTGTTACTTTATAGATAAGGCGTGGATTTCTAGGCTCTATGATGAAAATAATGAAGGGAAAATACATGTTAATCTGTTACTTGTGCTCTTTGACGGAAGTTTTGTAATGCATGACTGGAAAATACACGGTGAGAGAAAAATACATATTATGCTAATTGAGGAATGTTTTTCGCTTGTCGAACTTATATTATTGAATTTAACACACTAACACTTTACAACAATGAACTAACAATATTCATGATGAAAATAGCAATATGGAAGATTTATCTGCATAATGAAAAAGGCAATATGGGAGATTCCAATCACGTTCCAAGGCATTTTTTTAAATGTGGATGTGACAAAAGGTTGTTGTCGAAGGTGCTGTTTTTTTTTTATAGCACACTAACACTTTACAACAATGAACTAACAATATTCATGATGAAAATAGCAATATGGAAGATTTATCCCATAATGAAAAAGGCAATATGGGAGATTCCAATCACGTTCCAAGGCATTTTTTAAAATGTGGATGTGACAAAAGGTTGTTGTGGAAGGTGTTGTTTGTATATGGGAAATTTCTTTATCATTGTGTATAATCCTAATGTTGATAGATATGTCTACTAAGTGGTTCCAGTTAATGGGGCATTGATTTGAGCATTCAATATATTTTAATTCTTTATCAAAGTATTCTCTTGTTGTATTTGTGTTCTTCAATTTATGCCTTACGGCGTTTCCTTTGCAACATCTGGTGCAAATGCTAGTTTATTTTTTATGAACTATATAGATAAGTAAAGTGCACTTTAATTTATAAGTGAAATGTTTTTTTCACTAAGTCATACAATTTCAAGCAAGATTGTATTTCAAGCAAGATTGTGATTTTTCGTTATACAATGGAAAATAACTAACTAACAAATTAAGTCATTACTCATTCATTTTTTATTTTTATTAATTTAAGTCTTTTTTTATTTTGTTTTTATTTTTTATTTAGAAAATTTAAATAAGAAAAGTTTATTAGTTAGTACTTAGTTTACTCTCAACTTAGTTGTATAAAAAAAAAATTACATTTAATCAAAAAGAAATTAATATAATAAAACAAACTAATTATATTTCCCTTGGTCTCGTCCGGTTACCGAGTGTCGTTTCCTAGTCAAATGTAGTCGTTCCTGGTCAAATATAGCCATTGGATGATCTGCTCTCTCTAATTATTCTGGGGTCTAGTTCTTCAGTGTCGTTTCCTAGTCAAATGTAGTCGTTCCTGGTCAAATATATCCGTTGGATGATCTGCTCTCTCTATTTATTCTGGGGTCTAGTTCTTCAACTTGTCATGACGATGAACCACACTTGTTGGTTCCAAACGCGTGGACAAGTGAATTATGATGTGTTTTTTTGTAGAAAACTCTTCTCAATAATAATTATTATAACATATCTAGATGGACATCCCTAAATTAAATAATGAATAAAAAAGCATATCTCAATTAAATGGGGATATTTTTTAATATTATATTTGAGTAATGATTTTTTTCATTTAATGAGGTTGCTTTGATGTAATTTATAAATGAAATGACCTTTTTAAAAATTGAGTTTAAGTTATTTCATTTGTAGAATTGGAGCGTTTAATTCATTTATGCATTAATGTATTTTAAACAACAACAAAAAAAATCGCATTCTCGCTTGAAAGGATATGGCCACTTAAACCATACCCTATTTTTTTTTTTTAAATATATATTTTGAAAAAATAAGGATTTCCATTGTTAAACACACATGGGCAACAACAAATAAGAAAGATAAAACATAAGAATACATTTTTATTAACAAATGATATACATTTATAGTACATGGCTTGACCGTTGGGTTTCACATCCCAAGGTCTCTTAGACTTCTTTTTGTCTATTCTGTTTCCACACTAACCCATTGAGGATTAGGTGTCCAACATTCCCCCCCTTAATCCGAAGGGTTATGTATGAGTCCAAGAAGAGAGCTATAATACAAAATGTGCAA
>APFE031274205.1:0-19257 GCA_000404065.3 Pinus taeda | reverse complement strand
CTCAAGCGCGCTTAACGGTGGAGTTTTTCCACAATCAAGCCCACTTAGCTTGCTACCCCATTTGCAAAACCTTAGCAAGTATTATGCCTCATGAATCATTCAAGTAGAGATCCCTTGACATCATTTTGGGATTCAACTGCGTTAAGTAAGTCATTCAAACGTATGACCATTTCCATGAGAGGTAGTCGTAACTAACTAATTTCTCATGATTTTTGAATAGTTCACTTAGCACTCATCGCCAACCAAGGGTTGGGACAATCATGGGTTCCTTAATGATGTAGGCGCCATTATGAGGGGCCTTAGGAACCAGGATGATGGCTAATGATGATAGGGATAGAGCTCATCATGGCTTTTTCCCATGTGCTAAATTTGTATGTCCCGTCCATCTTTTGCATTTTATGGCATGTTTCCTATTGAGAATGGCCAAAATATGCTTTTTACTTTCTTTTTAGCTACATCAACCTCTGGGGTGTTAAGAAATCTAGGCCCTGAATAGTTAAAAGATTTCTCTGCTTGATAATTGCTTGTGATATACTTTTACTTCTTAGCTTACAGACTTTTCTTCGTTAAGTTATTATTGCGTTCCTTTCATCAAGACAATTACAAATATGCACAATAAAAGACAAGTGACACAATACGTAGGCTTGTCAGCCACGGCCCAAACCTCTCACATCTTCAGAGAAAAACCAGATCAAAATTCTTCTTCTAGATATTCAATTGATGAGTACCAAGACCATGACAAAGACCCTTGCCTCTAGTATCCTCCCAAGAACCTTGTCACTAACCTTGATGCTCTGCCTCTTCCCTTTCTCGACTTTCTTCTTGATCTCAAACTGCTCTTCTCGGCTCCTTCTAGAGAAAATCTGTCTCTATCCTTCACACTACTCCATCTTGGCTTCCTCTAGAGAGACTCGATCTTTATCCTTCACACTACTCTCGACTTCTAGAGAATATCGATCTCTATGATCTCTGGCTCAATCACCCAGAATAAGTACCCCAAAAGAATCCTTCCTTCACTAATCCCAAAAGAAACTTTTCTTCACTAACCCCAGAAGAAACTTCTCCTTCGCTTGCCCAAAAGAAACCTCCTTCACTATGCCCAAAAGAATCCTTCTTCACTATGCCTAGAAGAATCCTCCTTCTTCCTTCTTCGCACTTCTCTTTCTAGCCTCTTTCTTTGCACTTCTCTTCACCAAATATATGTCGAGTTTCTTGCCTCTAAGTGAGACCGAGTGTGGTTATATATATACACCTCAACACGTCCTTTCGGCCAACATGATCACTAGTGTTTAGGCCAACTTCTTCTAGCAGGTTCTTCCATCATTGTAGGCCGACTTGAAGAGGATAAGTGACTAGGTCTTGGAGGATACTTTACATAGACAAGATTGACCTTTTACAAAGTGTAACATGACTTCATTACATGACAATAACTCTACCATTTTATGACTAGATGACAAATAATTCCTAAAGACTCTCAATGGGAGTCTTGACTCGAAAATAAAATCTCTTGCTCATGAAACCCATGAAGCAAGCAATACAATAAATTTATTTTTCTTATTTACATCTCATTACATAAAATCATAATTACATGTCATTATGAAGACCGAACCTAGTTACACTTTTCAACGCTCCCTCTTAACTAGGGAGGTATTCATAATGGTACTTGGACACTCTCAATCTGAAGAATTTCTCATAAGAAGAATTCAGATTGGTAACTCATTTGTATAGCATCATATCAACCAGCATTGTTACATAGCAAGGCCTTGACTAACAGCTCCATCTCTCCACAAGATCTGATCTCATTGTTGGCGAGACCACTGATTTATACACACTCTCATCATTGTCTCTCTCGGAACATCCCCTACCTAGCTACTCAGGGTGTGTTCCATGACGGCTATTCTTATCTTGGACTCCCCAGCCCTCAAAGAATATCGATCCTCCACGACTACTCTTCTATTGGATGCCCTATCTCATCCTCAAAGGGTATGGGATGCCAAATAATTACCCAATCCTCCATTCTATCTTCCCAGGTGAAGACCAGAATGACATGTCTATCTCTCCCTCTCAGATAGGGAGGACATATTCCAATAAAGGGATGTACTCATTCCTACAAAAACGATGTACTTAACCTCCCTCTTGGCTTAGGAATTTCAAAGTTTCTTCCAAGTAAGAAACTTTCCAGGATCCCTCTTAATTAGGGACCTTCGACGGCTTCTCAGGTGGAGATGATGGGACAACCAACTACTTGAAGAACTCCTCTTTTCTTTGATGTCGTAAATTTCTTTTGTCATTGAGTCTTCATCTTTTGGTGACTTCTTCATAGAGCACAGAACGTCCATTACTTTCATTCATGAGTTAGTCATGTCCTCATTTTATTAGAAAGTGATCCATCAATTTCCGTCTGCATTTGCTTCATGTCATGTTGCTTTCTTTATGCCATATTTTCCGGAAGGATCTTACATCCTTCAATATGGTCTTTCTGGAAGTCATCTACAAATATTCCCTTTGGCAGTCCTACATAAGCCCATTTTGATATTAGTTCAAAAATAAAAATTAGTTCTTAAATCAAAAATTAACTTTGTGATGGCCTTTCATCATGACATCTTCCTATAGGCATCAGTATCCTGCATGCATGTTGAAGCATCTCTTAAAAATATTCATTGTCAAGGGTCTCCATCTTTTTCTGACTCCTATCAGAGTCTTCATATCTTTCTGGAAGATATTCTACTCAGCTCTTCTTGGTCTCAAATGTGAAAATTTGGATGCCTAAATTTCTATTGCAGCAATTGATTAAGTTTCTCCTATTTGTTACTTCTGAATCAAGTTTCTTATTGTTTCCTACAGTAAATATCGAAACTAATACATTGCAGTCTACACCATTTAAATTATAAGCAGAAACAAGAAATTAAACAGGAAAGAGATACAACACGTCTACACAGTTATTTTTGGACAAATGTCCCCAGACCCAATGCGGGAAAATTGGTGCAGCAGCTGAGGGTTTATTATTAGGCAGTAGTAATTTCTGAGTACAATTCGTTGGATGCCTAACTGGCTATCCAATACAGAGAAAAACTGGACAAAACAAGTAGTGAGATGCTCTCACCCTGTCACAGGAAGAATCTGTCCTTGATCTCGCTAGAAAGAGGCTTTGTGTCCCTTTTGCATCAACCTCTGCGTAGAACTGCATCAACCTCTGGGCCGAACTGCGTCAACCTTATGCAATCTCTGTGTCACCTATACTGGGGACTATGTTTCTCTTCCTTCTAATCCATTGTTACCCAGAAACTTCAATTTCCAGCTTCCTAGTCTCACACCCCAGCTCTTGGCTTCTGAAACTAGATTTCCTCAGCAGCAAATTTGATCTCCCTCTAGGCTCTGTGCTACCACTACGTCAGCACTGCGTGGGCCAACGTCACCCTCTCTCTAGACGTCGTTTTGTCCTCTCTACCTTGTACTCTCTAACCCAGGAAAAGATTCCTCACCAGATATTATCCCTACCCCTCTCTACAAAAGATCACTATCGAAAATCTCTCCAACTGCTACTCTGCTTCAGAAAATCGAACTTTTGATCTCCCCTCTATGTGTTCTCCAAGTGCCCCTCAAGCCTCTTCTTATATCTTTCTGTTGGACAACCAACAACCCAGATTAACTTCTAATCAATGCCTTAGATCATCTTGGCTTGGTCCTCGTCTTCTTCTAAAAGTTACACCTACAGTTTAGATTAATACCCATTAATTATTTTAATTTCCTAGGTTTAGACTTAGGATCCCATTAAAAATAATTAATTATTTTAATAAAATTGTCTCAGGGTGGAATTTCCCAAAACGATTTCTAGGTATTGGAGAATGCATGTGTCTAAGCCTCCCTGCAAAATTTGGGACTTAGAGCACATCCGATGCTACCAGAAATAAACACTCCCTCTTAGCGAGGAATGTGCTCTAGCAATGCAACCTGCTAAAGCATCACTCTGTGCTGTAACATCTCCTTCTGCGCTGCTGATGTCTGTCATCCTGTCCACCAACTACTACGCAACTGTTGCATCTGTACTGTCGCTGACACTGCCATTATCAACACTGCATCTGTACTGCAACTCCCTCTCAATTTTGCATCCGTGTTGTTGCTGGCACTGCCATTGCCAACTACATCTGCACTGCAACCTTCTCCAACTACTACTGCTACTACATCAGCAACAGAAAAGCATCCTAAATTACTGAACTAGTGTTCAGTATGATGTATCTCGTTGCTCAACTCTGACTGCTACTAGTCCCTACGCTAACCCTCTGAAGCCTCTACGCTGCTACTAACCTCTGCTATGTGCCATCTACACTACTACCAACACTACTCTACGTTGCTCAGTCTCTGGCACTACTAGCCTCTACAACTGTCACTCTGGCACTCCTTTACACCAACTGATACTGGTCCATCCTGCTACTTCTGATCTAGGCTCTCGTAGCAAGGAATTGATCCAAGAGGTGGGCTCCTCAAGGATCCTGCCCATCTGTAGCTCTTTCGGACTACAACTCTAAATCAACCCACCTCACTCCTAGAGGTATCTCGGTTGTCATGGAAAACTCATCCTCCTCAATCTCCGCGACTGCAACTTCCAGATCATGCATCTCATCTTTGTCCTACTTTCTGAGAGGACACTGTGTTGCGTAGTGACCAAATTCACCACACCTGAAGCACTTGATCTTCAAAACATCTTTCTTTTTCTTTCGCTGCTCCTACTGCCCCTTAGATGCAAGGGACGTATTCTCTTCCTCCTCCTTAGGCTTCGTCCTGCTGATGCTACTACTATCAATTTTGCACTTGACTAAGTCTCTCCTCATCTCTTCCTGTTGAAGACTGGCCCACATTCCTTCCCAATCCGGCAATCTCTCTATGCCCAGGATACTTTGGACAAACACTTGCCATTCTTCTGAGACTAAATTTAGGGCCAGCCTCACCATCTCGGTAGGTTGAGGTGTTGAACCCACAGCTGCCAACGAGTCTTGAATCTCTTGAAGCTTCGTAAGGAACGGATCAATGTGTTCCCCCTTCTGCATCTATGTGGATCTCATCTTCTACTCCAAGTACATCTTTCGCTGCTCAGAAGATCCCTCGTATAATCTGGCCAATGCTTCCCACATCTGTCGGGCAATATCCTTGCTAGTAATGTGACACACTATGTGATCCCTCGCTCCTTCGAGGATCAACCTCTTGGCCTTTGCAATCTTGGCCTTGTACTTCTTGAGTCGATCTGGATCCGCGGGTACAGCTACCACACTGTCGACATAGGCTTTTAGATTGCGCTCATCCAGAAGGCATGAGATCCTTGCCTTCCAAATCACATAGTTGGAAGCACCATCCAATCGATCCTGATCTCTTATCCCACTAGCTGCCATCTCTGCCAACAAAATGTCGAACTACCTCGTCTGCCCTCTGCGCAACACTAGGCTAGCCTATGCACTCCCTGCTGCAGTTAGTAGATCTACTCCTCTCTATTGCTGCTTAGCAATAGAGAAATCAAATTCCCTAGATAGGAATTCTCTGAGCAAGAATTCCCTCAACCGTGTCTCTCTTTTTCCTCTAACGGCTTTCTGCCCAGCAACTGCCTGTAGAAAACTGCGTCCCACCAAAAACCCCTCTTCACTGAAGCTTCTGCTACATTGCTCCCTCTGTCGCTAACAGATTTCGATCTGGAAATCCTACCTCTTTGTCGACTCACTCAGAGAGAGGTTCACCACGAAAATCTAGCCCTCCTGGCTTGGAATGCGCAATCCCTCTAGGGATTCGAATTGCTACCCCTGCAAGAATTTCGAACTCCCTTCCTCCTACAGCATTGGGCTTCTTCTGGCATTCTTCTCTTGTTTCACATGTAGCTTCAATACCATGTGAAAATTTGGATGCCCAAATTTCTACTGCAGCAACTGATTAAGTTTCTCTTGTTAATTTTTTGATCAAGTTACTTACTATTTCCTACAGTAAATATCGAAACTAATACACTGCAGTCTACACCATTTAAATATAAGAAAAAACAAGAAACTGAATAGGAAAGAGATAAAACATCTACACAGTTATTTTTGGACAAATGTCCCAAAAAAACCCAATGCGGGAAAACCAGTACAACAACTGAGGGTTTATTATTAAGCAGTAGTAATTTCTAAGTACAATTCGTTGGATGCCCAACTGGCTATCAATACAGAGAAAAACTAAACAAAACAAGTAGTGAGATGCTCTCACCCTGTCACTCGAAGAATCTGACCCTGATCTCGCTGGAAAGAGGCTCTGCGTCCCTTCTACGTCAGTCTTACTCCTCTGCATCACCTCTGCTGGGGACTGCACTGCTCTTCCTTCTGATTCTCTGCAGCCCAGAAACTTCGATTTCCAGCCTCCCGGTCTCACAGCCCGGCTTCCGGCTTCTGAAACTGGATTTCCTAAACAGGAAATTCGATCTCCCTCTAGGCTCTGCGCTGCCACTACGTGGACGGTGGGCCAACATCATAGTCTATCTGGACGTCGTTTTGTCCTCTCTAGCCCAGGAAAAGATTCCTCACCAGATATTATCCCTGCCCCTCTCTGCAAAATATCACTATCAAAAATCTCTCCGACTGCTACTCTGCTTCAGAAAATCGAACTTTTGATCTCCCCTATATGTGTTCTCCAAGTGCCCCTCAAACCTCTTCTTATATCTTTCTATTGGACAACCAATGGCCCAGATTAACTTCTAATCAATGGCTTAGATCATCTTGGCTTGATCCTCGTCTTCTTCTAGAAGTTACACCCACAGTTTAGATTAATACCCATTAATTATTTTAATTTCCTAAGTTTAGACTTAGGGTCCCATTAAAATTTAAAAATAATTAATTATTTTACTAAAACTGTCTCCAGATGGAGAATACATGTGTCTAAGCCTCCCTGCAAAATTTGAGACATAGAACACATCCGATGCTACCAGAAATCAACATCGGATGTAGAATGCCTTCTACCTTTATTGCATATTTTCACGATCTCTTACTTTCTATTCACACACTTCATTTTCAGGAGCTTCCAGTCAGAGTTCCTTAATTGTAGTCAACTCCTTCATGATTCATATCCAAACATATTATATTGATTTCATCTAGTGCGACTTATGCTTTGCTATAACCTTTTGGAGGAGGAGATCCCTTCTTCTGTTGATCATGTTTCCCAGGATGGAAATAGTGATCCCTATTATCTGCAACTATATGACATGACTTTCATAATAACCTATGTAAGCATACATACCTCATCTTTCCTTTCGGTCATCCAAACTTCTTGTATCAGCTTCATTTGCATGAAAGAACTTTATCCTTTAGACTTGCTTTATGTCATCACACCATTATTCCTTGAATCCCACAAGTTGGAATTCATGATGAAACACTTGCTTTCTTTTAGATCGGTGAATCCTTTGATAAGGATTCCATCAAAGAAACTTGAGGATCTTTCATATCCTTACCTGGCAGATGTTTCCTTATTGACTATTGTATGATGATCCCAATCGATGATGACCTCTACTTCGTTCTATAAGTATCACTTGAGGTTTCCAAGAGCTCCCATTCTTTGTAATTAATAGAGCTTATTCCAAACATCCTTTCTACATCTCATGTCATGAAATCTTACTTCTAATGCTTCTATCATGATGTTATTTTTTTAATCCGATGCATCCTATCTTATTTACATTGCTTCCTATCTATAAGTGAAAAGTACCTTCTAGTGAAGAAGATTATCTCAGTCATAGTAGAGATCTTTTGCTTCTTCCTTCTGAAGCTTCTTTCTCTCAGGTTCTTTCACTTCCTCATTAATATGGGCTTCTTCCCTCTTGTCCTTATTAAGTTTAGGACAATCTCTTCTATAGTGCCCAAGTTCCTGACAACCATAGCATCTTACCTTAAGCCATGTTCATCTTTTTCTTTGGAAGATCAAACTTTCCAAATTTCCCTTTTCTTCTTGTCACTAACTGATCACTTCTATCTGATCTTCTGTCACTTTCTTTCTTCAACCTGTCTTCTTCTGCCTTGTAGAGCGACCATAATTTGATGAATCGGATAGCTTCTTCTTCCTTAGTAGATATGAGGTTACCTTGTTCATCAGTCAATGCATTTAGAATAACGGAGATCATTTCTTTATCAGATACCATCTCTCCTAGATCCTGCAAATGACCTTTTATTTGAGATGCTTTTGAAAGGAATGATGATATCCCTTCATCCTTTGACACCTTCAATTTATATAGATCAGATCTAAGTGATATGTTGTTTTCTATCGTGCTTTCAGAGAAAAGTTCTACCAACTTATCATGTATTTCTTTAGATGTCTCTAGTTAAGCTACATTGGAAATGAGAGGATCTTTGATAGATTCCTTAAGAATCTTTGAGCCTTTAGATCCCTTTCCATGTATTCGGATAATGGTTGTTCTTTGGATGGCTTAGAGACCTTTCCATGGACATGAACAATCACTTCATTTACTTCGAGGACTATGTCTATCCTTCTTTTCCATACAAGGAATTTTGATATCCCAACTAGCTTATGGTTCTCCTTGAAACATGAAGTCATTTTTACTAGATCAGATTATAATAAAAAGGTACTTACTTGTGAAGATGGAATCTTCAACTTGATGACAAACTTGTTGATGATCCTTTTAAGAAGGTTCTTACTTCGACGAGGGAAGACTGCCTTCTTTAGGATGATTTTCTTCCAAATGAGATCCTTGCTTCAATAGAGAAAAGATTGCCTTTCGATCTAGCCTTCCTTAGTTTTGAAGAGCTTCTACTCCTTTGATGATGTATGAGTGATGATCTCAGAAGTTCTTCTAGGGTTTCGCTCTTTCTTCTTGCTTCCTTCTTGAAGATAATTTCAAGACTCTTGCTAGAGTATATTTCTTCGATCTAGGGTTTTGGTTTCATGAAGATCTTGATTTCTTGTTTGGTGTTCTTTGACTTGCTTTTCATCCTTTTTTGAAGTTCGATTCTTGTGTGTCTACTTTCTTGAATGCCCCTTCTTGACTTCAGCAACTAAGCTTTGATCCCATGTTGAGAAATCTAGGGCATGAAAAGTTAAAAAATTTCTATGCTTGATAATTGCTCGTGATATACTTTTACTTCTTAGCTTATAGTATTTTCTTCATTATGTTATTATTGTGTTCTTTTCATCAAGACAATTACCAATATGCACAATAAAAGACAAGTGACACAGTATGTAGGCTTGTCAGCCAGGGCCAAACCTCTCACCACTTGAGAGGAAAACCCGATCAGAATTCTTCTTTTAGATCTTCAATTGATGAGTACCAAGACCATGACAGAGACACTTGACTCTAGTATCCTCCAAGAACGTTGTCACTAACCTTGATGCTTTGCATCTTTGCTTTCTCGACTTTCTTCTTGAACTCGAACTGCTCTTCTCGGTCCTAGAGAAACTCGGTCTCTATCCTTCACGCTGCTCCTTCTCGGCTTCCTCTAGAGAGACTCAATCTCTATCCTTCACACTACATCTTCTCGGCTTCTAGAGAATCTTGGTCTCTGTGATCTCTGGCTCGATCACCCAGAACAAGTACCACTGAAGAATCCTTCCTTTGTTGATCCCAGAAGAAACTCTTCTTCGCTAACCCCAGAAGAAACTTCTCCTTCGCTTGCCCCGAAGAAACCTCCTTCGTTATGCCCAGAAGAATCCTCCTCCCCTTCTTTGCACTCCTCTTTGTACCCTCTTTCTTTGCACTTGTCTTCACCGAATGTATGTCAAATTTCTTTCCTTTAAGTGACACTGAGTGTGGCTATATATATAAACCTCAACACATATATTTTAAGCCGACATGATCACTAGTGTTTAGGCCGACTTCTTCTAACAAGTTCTTCCATCATTGCAGACCGACTTGAAAAGGATAAGTGACTAGGTCTTGGAGGATACTTTACATAGACAAGATTGACCTTTTACAATGTGTAACATGACTTCATTACATGACAATAACTCTATCATTTTATGACTAGATGAAAAATAATTCCTAATGACTTTCAGTGGGAGCCTTGACTCAAAAATAAAATCTCTTGCTCATGAAACCCATGAAGCAAGCAATACAATAAATCATAATTCCCTGTTATTATGAAGACTGAACCTAGTTACAATTTTCAACATGGGGCATCGTTCTAGGCCAGACCCAAAGTGTGGACAAGGGGAGGGGGAGGCAAACTCCTCGTGGACCCAATGGACAAATGTGGACCCGGATGGGAAACGAAAAGGGGTTATAATGAGCAGAGGGGAGCGATGTATGTGGTGTCAAGAAGCGAGACCATGCAACCAAAATTGGGATTTCCCAAGTAATGCCACTCCTAAACCTAGTAACCCATAAAGAAGACCCCATGGGACTAGGATAGAATGTTAACCACCAAATTGGACAAGGAGACAAGGGTACAAGCCAAACCCATTATTTCCACTGAATCCACCCACTAATTTCATATAATAGATGGGTACAATGGAGAACCCGTTTCAGTAGCGAGGATATGGTGTTTTGAATGCTTCTCAGCTGTAGTAGTAGTTGCAATAGCAGCAGTAACAGTTAAGAGGGAGTATTAGTTGAGTTGCGGTGCAAATGAAAAGTTAGCAAAAGTACAGGCTGTACAGTGCAATGTTAGCAGCAACACAGATGCAATAGTTTGGTTCACCTACAATTAGAGGCAGATGAATTAGAGTTAGCACAATGTTTGGTGGATAGTGCCAAGAAACTACAGTTGTCAAACATTAGCAACGTGGTTGGAGGATGCTACAGAGACAGTGTTGTGACAGTTGTGCAACACTAGTTGGAGAGAACCCCTTCCTCGCTAAGAGGGAGCGTTAGTTTTTGTAGCATTGGATGGTGTTCTAGTCTCAAAATTTGTGGAGAGGCTAAAATGCAGGGGTTCTCCAAAACTCAAAAATCGTTTCTAGAAATTCCACCTAGAGATGGCTCAATTAAATTAATTCACCATAATTAAAAATCTCCTAAGTCTAACTTAGGAAAATGGTTAATTAATAGAAATTAATTGAGAAAGGTGAGAATTCTCTAAAAACTCACACGGATCTACTTGGAGATCATCTCAAACATTGATTAAGTTTTAATCTTGGTCGTTGGAGTCCCAACTGGAGACTATAAGAAGAGGTCGATGGGTAGATGGAGAAGACACCAGTGCAAATAGTTCGATTTTTCAATGTTGATACTCAGTGATCTAGACAGTTCGATTTACAGTGCAGGTGATTCAGCGAGAGAAATCGAGCCAAGGATCCAATAGCAGGTGGCAGAGGGGTAGCATAGCAGCGTTCCGATGAGACAGAAAGAGGTGGCCGAAATTATTCTCCAAGAAGAAATGCAGGGACTGCGTAGTTGCTTCAACAGAGCAGTTCAATTTCGCTGAAGGGAAAGTCGTTTTCAGTTCTATAGGCCGAGAAGATTTTCCAGAGTGTCGGAGAGACAGTTTCCCAGTTAATCACTGGCAGGACAACTGGATTGGCAACAGTTTCAGGCTGAGCATCAGAGGGTCTGCACAGAGTTGACGCAGGGCCTACACAGAAGAGTTGGACGGGTAGCTTTTCAGAGGAAGTAAGGTTCGGGATTACTTGGAGAGGGTAAAAACCCTCAATATATTTTTCCTAGTATCTCTCTTGGGTAGAATCACCAGTTTGGCAAGATTTTATTGTACTCAAAAATTTTGCTGCATAATAATAATAATAACCCTCACTGTTGCACCGGTTTTCCCACATTAGACTTTTCCGAGGACATTTGTCCAAAAATAATGGGGTCATTATTTTTGTGTGTGTGCTAGCACTTTTTAGTTTCCAACATTTTTTATTTTGACAACTTTATTTTATTTTTTGAAGAAATTGTAGTGTCATTAATTCAATGTTAATCAAAAAATTAATAAACCAAATAGTCAATTAGGAGAATTAATTGCAGTTGTTGCATTTCAAGGAATTTTCACACATTTGATCTATTGTGGAGAGATATCCAAGACATCAATCTACAATTGATACACAAGAAAGAAGGTGCGAAGAACAAGAGTAAGCAAAAGAATACTCAACCGAAGGTGAAGGAAATTTTTGTCTAACAAAAGGAGACCGAAAAAACTTATCTTATAACAATCCATACACAAGGAGAATTCGATCTACAATTTTTAAGGAAGTTAAGGAGTGCAAAGAAGCTAGAAATGAAGGTCATATACTTGCAAGAAAGAATGAGTCCAAGCGAAGAAGAAAAAAACCATAATTTTTCTCCTTATTGCCACATGTGCAAATAAATATGAAGCTGAAGTGCAAAGGTGCAAGGCAGAGAGTGCAAAACAAGATTTCAGTGTTGCAGAGAGGGTCGAGACCCTTGCTAACCTACCTTAAATATTTTTTTCTTGACATGATTTTGTAAGTTCAACTTCTCCTCATGAGAGGCTAACGTGATGGATTGGAGGAGGTCACTTGTCTTAGTCTTAGGTCCTGGTTGTCTCATTTGATTTGGTTTAAGAAAAAGAGAAGTTTTTGGGTTTTCCCCAGAAGAGGGGTTTTTCCTTGCCTGAGAGGCTACATCTTGCATCCTTGATCTTTGTGTATATGATTTTGGTAGTTGCTTGATGATTAGAAATTAAAGTAGACATAAAGAAGCTAATAAGAATTTAAGAACGTCACAAATAATTATCAAAGATAAGAAAATAATTCTTCCTTTATGATTTTCCAACACTCAAGGGGTCAACTTCCCTCCTTTAGGCCGACTTGATGCTTCCAGGGTCGACTTCTACTTTTGGAGTTTCTCAGACTCTCTTGACTCAAAAATAATTATTTTTACAATTACAATTTGCCCAGAAGGGTCTTATACACATGATGTTGACTCCTTTGACTCGAGACAATAAATCTTAAGAACTAACAAACCCTAGAAGCATGAAGAACATGCTTTCACCTAGAAGACCATCAATAATGAGAATGAAACTCATGCTTTATTAATAATAAACTTTCTTTTCTTTTCTTGTTTGTTGCATAGGATACATATTGAAAAGAGTACAAAAATTATGAAGACTGAAATTAGTTACATTTTCAACATATTTCACTTGTGAAGTTAATCATCTTGCTCATTGTTTGAGCATTTCTCTTTGAAAAAAGTACAAATTTCCTTTCGCTATTGCAAGTTGTATCTTATTGCTCATATTTTAATATTGTGCCTTTCTCTCATACTATCTCTTTCCTTGCAACATTGTTGGTGTTGTAACACGAGATATTTATCAACTTAAAATGATATATTTTATTGAGTATTGTTTTGAGGCACTGGTCTACATTTGTTACTATTGATCTAGTTGAATCTATTATGTTACATTGCTCATTGATCCTCACACGTGCAATTTAATCATAAATCAAGTTACGTTAATATTAATTTTTTTCCCTTAGTCTACTAGAACTTGTTGTTTCCAACAAGGTTTCCCCTCATCATGATCTTTAGGGACTGTTACCCACCACTTTGTAGGTGATATCCCCAAGAGAATTTTTTCTCCATGATAAGCCTCAGTCGCCAACCCCTTGATGCCTCCTACTACCTCGTTGTGCTAATTCTCTACCACCTAAGCCATCCATGTGGTCCCTCACCCACCTGTATTGATCGTATGTTTGAAGGTGGGCCTCTCGAATCTAAAGGTATGTCTTGTCATTTGGTAATTGAGTATTGGATTTACTTATCATGGATACTTCTGGGTATGGATTGATGGGGGGATTTGGCAGAAAGAGTGGGCTTAGTTTGGCTCTTGTCCCCTTGATCTCTTTTGGACATTACCCTTGTATCTTAGTCTCGTTGGATCTCCTTTATTGACCATTTGGTTCTAGTGTGGTACTACTTAGGAAATCTCAACTGTGGGTGCATGGTCCCGCTCCTTTACCCGCACATATTACTCCTTTCCACTCACTATACCCCCATTTATCTTTTCTCCCACCTGGGTCCACATTTCCATTTTGGGTCCACTTAAGGCCAACCTCCCTATCCTCGTACCCCCACCTTGAGTCAGGCTTAGAATGATGCCCCTGAGGTTGAAAAAATTAAAAGAAAAAGTGAAAAGCATAATTGGCCACATTTAACAAGAAATTGTACCACAAAATGCAAAAGATGGCCAGGACAAAATAATCAGCACGTGGGCAAAAGCCAATGCATGAGCTCTATCCCAATCCATGGCCATCACCATAGTTCCATAGGCCCTAGATGAGCCTCCTTTATCATTTAGGAACCCATGATTGTCCCAATCCCTAGAGGGAAATGAACTGCCCTACCTAAAACAGGGTAATCACTGGTATATCTTACACATCATTCTCTTGTCCTTTGAGCCCCGAACAGTTAATTAAATAAAATTCATAAAAGGCAAAACGCATATAAAGAATGATGGAAATATCAAGGTTGGGGCAGCTCAAGTACCATGATTGCTCCTTCCTACACATTACATACCTAGGTGTGGGCTTCCCCTTATCTAGCTACCCCTATGCCCCACTATGTGGCCTACGATTGCCTCTCTAATTCCCTGTTCCATTCCACTTATTTGTCACTTGCCACCCCCACTAGCTGGATGTACCTTGGACATACTATCCCCTTTAAAGGCTAAAACCACCTAATAAGGTACTTGGCTAACCTCCTTTGGATCTTCGAAACACTAGCAAATGCCAAACCCACTATGGAAGGGCATGCCATTATGAAGTGCCCACTTTGTTATCCATGATTTGTAAACTCCCTTACCCGATTATTTTAATGACTAGTTGTACTAGAAGCCTAGGGAACAAATTGGATTTTATGCATGATTACAGGTGGTTCCTTTTGGGTTTGGTCTCCCTATATGGGATCATAACCCAAGAGATCTACATAGGCACATGTAGGGTGTGCATAGAGAGCCATGGGCCTCCACAACAGTAGACAACACTCCACAGATCTTCATGGATACTCAGAAACTACTAGCGATCCACTTTTGGGATGATGGTGATATGCTTGGTACATTATGGCCAGCAGGCCACACAGGAGCCCCATACTCTTAGCAGATGTCCCAGGACTTGTACAATGTCATGGCAGCATTCATTCCACCACTTGGACCGTTGTAGAGGATCTACAAACATTTTTGATTCATATGTAAACCCATGGGATCATTTCTATGCCCTCAGACCCACTGGGAGCACCACAGGTCTACTACTTGGGGAACAAGGGGCCACCCCCTTGTCCATCATATTCCGAGGAATGTATTCCTCAATATGGCAATTCAGGATATTATTAGGCCTTTGGAGGGCCCCATTACATGTATATATTATTATTTGGCTCCTTGTGAGGCTTATTTTTACACTTGTGAGGTAGTTTGGTGGGCTTGTCACCAATAAGGGTTTTATTTGGACATTATCTTATCATTAGGGGCTAATGTAGGCTCATAGGCTAATTTGGACTCCATAGGAGGCTATATATTGATATTAGATACATTCATTTGGATCATCACTTGACTTGGGATCTCTCTAATGGAGATGGATGAACTTTGATGTATGGATTTGGGCTATTTCTCTTGTCTTGGAGCTTTATTGTGCAAACGAAATGTTGGTTGGATATATTCTATAATGTTGTAAGTGATTTTTATTGCTATTATTCTTGTTGCCGCATACTGTTAAAATTAGGCCTAGTTGTTGCATTATTGAAATGTGGAATTGAGCATGTTTTAGTTGTTTTAATGTATGGGGCCAATGTTATATGAATGAAATGTCCTAGAGATTATTTATCTTGAGAAACTTGCATCATTTGTTTTGAAGTATAAATGCTTGAAGGTCACTATTATTTTCTTTCTCTCAACATTGAACGAAGTTCACCTTCCGGGCCTCCTTGATTAAGAAACCAAGTTCTTACTCATCACCATCCTTGACTCCATATCCCCAAGTGAATTAGGCACTGATCTCTTAAAAGGGTGATCATTTTAACCTTCCTTTTACCATTTTCCCCCTTTTTTCCCAAGTCTAGCCTTATTAGTGTTGATTTGGGGTAGCATCGGATGTGCTCTAGCCACAAAATTTGGTGGAGAGGTTGGGGCACATGAGATCTCCAATACCCAGAAAGGGTTTGGGCAAGTTCTTAACAATTTAGGAGATATTAAAATAATTAATATTTTAATGGAGTCCCCAAGTCTAAACTTAGGGAATATAAAATATTAGTGTATTAATATGAAATTGTGTTAGAATGGTCCAAAAGACATGGATCAAGCCAGATCTAATCTTAGTCGTTGATTAGGGACTTAATCTCGGCCATTGATATGTCAACGGGAAAAGTATAAGAGAAGGCTCGAGGGTCACTTGGAGAAGACACCAGAGTGATCAGTCATTCTATTTTCTAATAAGGGGTTTGCTAAGAGAGATAGAATTAGTGATCGGGAATTGCAGCTGAGGGGCATTGAGTACAAAGAGATAGAGAGGTAGAGATAGTGTCGGGAGAGCAGCGCAGTAGCCGGGGAGAGTAACGCAGAACCAACCAGGACTCACGCGGGGCCACATAGAGATAGTCAGGAACTGCGTAGAGCCTCAGAGAGGCCAGCGTTGCTGACGCAGAGGGCCAGAGGGCTGACGCAGGGCCTCCTAAGGCTGACGCAAACCCATCCGGGGTAACGCAGGGCCAACACTGAGAAGAGAGGGGTCAACGCAGTCCAAAGAGAGGTTGACGTTGGGGTTTATGGGGCAAATTGGTGCTGAGGAGCTACCGGAAGGATTATCTGGGGTTTCAGCTAGGAGAATTGTCAGAATCTGAGAGGTATTACTACCAAGGAAATTCTTTGTAGGGTAAGGCCAGTTTCTGCACCCAAATTGTACTCTGATATTGATTAATAAGAAAACCCTCAAATAGCTGCACCGGTTTCCCACATTGGGTTTTTTTGGGGACATGATTGTTTATGTTTCCTTTAGTTGTTGATCTGTAATATGTTGAGCATGCACTAGTGTTTATTTTCCGTATTTACATTGTAAATAACTTGTAAGTAACATAACAAGTAGGTAGGAATAAATTAGATAAACTGCATGGAGGGTTTCTAATGAAGTAGACTTAGAAACCTCAAAATGGTATCGAAGCGTGATTGCAGATCATAGGAGGACTAAGGACATCAGCCAAGCGGAGAAATAGCAGCAAAAAATAGTTGTCCCGAGGTGACAGAAGTTGTTTCTAGTGGAGCAGCAACAAGGGAAGGGTGACGCAGTGCTTGAGTCATCAAGGGTGAGTCTAGAAGAGGTAGCGCAGAGGCTAAGGAAGGCAAAGGCAGCCTCACACAAAGCCATGCAGAAGCGAAGAGGGTTGACACAATTGACTGAGGAGGCCGGGTTGCTGGTGTCGAGATTGTGCAGAGCCTAGGAGCTCTCACCTTCAAGTTGCTGGGGTTTAGAAGGTTGTGGGAATATTGCAGAATGGAGCTGGTGAGGTACTGTAGTCAGAACAGTACCTGATAGAGCAAGGTCAAAAGGAGTTGCTACTGAAGGTTTCTAGCTGAGGAACTCGGAGCAGTGGTGCGGTTGCACAAGACGATCAGTGTAGGGGGCATCTCGAGTGTTGAGGCGCTGCCAGAAGGATTATCCAGGGTTTCAACCAGGAGATTTGTTAGAGATTGAGAGGCATTACTACCAAGGAAATTCCCTATTGGGTAGACTAGTTTCGACACCTAGATTATACTCTGATATGGCTTAATAAGCACACCTAGATTATACTCTGATATGGCTTAATAAGAAAACCCTCAGATAGTTGCACCGGTTTTCCCACATTGGGTTTTTCCGAGGACATTGGTCCAAAAACAATGGTGTCATATGATGTGATTGTTTCTGTTTCCTTTAGTTGTTGATGTGTAATATGTTGAGCATGCACTAGTGTTTATTTTCAGTATTTACATTGTAAATAACTTGTTGAGGAACATAACAAGTAGGTAGGAATAAATCAGATAAAGTGCATGGAGGTTTTCTAACTAAGTAGACTTAGAAACTTCAACAATTAGGTCACCTAGGGCATCAATTTCCCAAGAATAGATCCCAAGGAAAATTTTCGATCTCCTATAGGCTATTGCGCTAGTGGGTCCCCTCCCTCTCTTCTAAATTCGAGGCAATTCCGACGGTGGAATCTCCACGAATCCCAAGCCCTAGTTCTAAGGTCAAATTTTTCCTAGGCATCCTAAGACTAGACCTCAACATGATCATTTCAACCATAGTTGCGAGGGAGCGCCCCCCCCCCCTTTTGAACCCGCTCCTAAATCGCGCTCCAGGCAGGAGCGGCTCTAGAGCATGCTCCCTTAAAAAAATTTGTGCTCCCTGCCATTTTCGGCAGCGCATCGGGGAGCGGTCGCTCCATCGCTCCCAGAGCGATTTTTTAAGCCCGAGAGCAATCAAGGAGCGATCGCTCCCGATCGCTCCCGGGCATTAAAAAATCGCTCCGGGAGCGATTCGCGCGGCGCCGGGAGCGGTTAGCCGGAAAAAAATTCCGTAGACGTAAAAAAAAAGATTAAATTTAAAAAACAAAAATGTTTTAAAAGCCCAAAGGGCATAAAAAAATTTCATTATCAAAGCATTGAGCAAGAGCTTGGCAAAGAGCAAGAGCAA
The DNA here is from genome assembly GCA_000404065.3 of Pinus taeda. Taxonomy (NCBI): domain Eukaryota; kingdom Viridiplantae; phylum Streptophyta; class Pinopsida; order Pinales; family Pinaceae; genus Pinus; species Pinus taeda. The sequence goes on along the minus strand of APFE031274205.1, from coordinate 702 downwards.
AGGAGCAAGGAGCAAGTGCTAAGGAGCAAGGAGCGAGGAGCAAGCCTGCAGAGGTAAGTAACTTAGTAATTTACTTAGTCTAGTTAGTTTAATTTATTTAGGTAGTAATTTAGTTAATTTAATTTAGTTTATTGAGTTTAAAAATTATGAATTTGAATTAAATTAATTAATCTCGATAAATTAAATTAATTTGCAGATTCTTGAATCAAAACCCTACAAACATCAAACACCATGGACCTGGCTATATTTCTGGGCATTTTCCTCTTCCTGGTCCCTTTTTTGGTTATTATGGTGCTGGAGAGTAGGAAATGGAGGGGCCAAACTGAAGAGGGGGATGAAGAAGCTGGAGAAATTCGAATTAGTGAAAACCCTGGTGAGGAGGAGCTGGAGGAGGGTGAACATGACCCTCAAAAAACTAAACAAGACCAAGCCCCATTGTGGAAATATGTTAACAGGGCTGAAACAAGGAGAGGGGGTGGAACCACTAAATTTCATTGCCCCGATGGCAACACTGATTACACAGGTTCATACACCCGTGCTAGAAGACACCTCTGCGGGAAAAGGCCATGGGATGGAGACAAACAAATAGGAATCAAAACTTGTACAGCGGTGTCCACAGCGGATAGAGCCAAATACATAAGGGAAGAGGAGGAAGCCCAATGCAAATCAAAAAAATCAAGGGATTTCTTTGAACCAAGCTCA
>APFE031274204.1:61277-75574 GCA_000404065.3 Pinus taeda | reverse complement strand
AAGGACATATCAAGAAGAAAAAGATAATAGTGTTGATTGATTTGGGCAGTACCCATAATTTTATTCATTGTAAGATAGCCAAGGAATTGAATTGCTTCCTATATCCAGCACTAGAGTGTAAAGTGATGGTTGCAAGTGGAGCAAACATAAATTTATTTGAAAAGTGCCATAATATCAAGCTATCCATGGGAGAATATGTATTTAATAGCCCAATGTTTTCCATTCCAATGGGTGGTGTTGATGTTGTACTAAGAGTCCAATGGCTACAATCCTTGGGTACAGTAGCTTTTAATTTTCAATAACATTTCATGAAATTATTTTCGGAAGGAAAGGAAGTTGAATTAAGGGGTATCGTAGGGAAATCGGGAAAGATAATAAGCTCTAACAGAATGAAAAAGATTCTAAAGAAAAACAACAAGGCATAATTGCACAATTTTGTTTGCTAGAGGTCACCACATCGAAATCATCTATTTCTCCAAATCTCCAAAAAGTCTTGGACAATCATTCCAAGGTATTTGAGACTCCCAAAGGCCTCCCACTTATTCGTGATCATGATCATGCTATTCATTTGATTCCAAGAAGTGTTCCTCAAAATATCAAGTCTTACAGATATCCCTATGCCCGAAAGATTGAAATTGAACTTATGGTTGCAGAAATGCTAGAGGCTGGTATAGTTCAACCTAGTCAAAGTTCTTTCTTTTCTCCAATAGTATTGGTGCACAAGAAGGTGGACCATGGCGCATATGTTCGGATTATAGGGAGCTCAACAAGATCACTAGTAAAGATAAATTTCCCATTCCTATCATTGATCAATTGTTGGATGAATTACATGGAGGAATTTCCTTCACCAAGTTGGATCTTCGTTTAGGATATCATCAAATTAGAATGAAGACTAAAGACATTCTGAAAACAACATTCAAAACTCATGAAGGTCATTATAAATTTTTGTTCCTGCCTTTTGGCCTTACTAATGCACCTTCCACATTTCAAGGTTTGATGAATTCCATTTTCGAACCCTTCCTTAGAAATTTTTTGTTAGTATTTTTTGATGATATACTAATATACAACAAGTCTTGGAAGGATCATGTTCAACATATTGACAGGGTGTTCAAACTATTGGAGGAGAAACAATTATATGTGAAAACCTCCAAATGTTTCTTTAGAGTACATGAGGTGGAATATTTGGGTTATATTGTATCTCATGAGGGTGTTAAGGTAGACTTTAAAAAAATTAAAGCCATTAAGGGATGGAAAATCCCCACAACCATAAATCATCTTCGAGGATTTCTCAGGTTGGTAGGGTATTATCACAAGTATTTTAAGAATTGTGGGAGAATAGCAACACCTCTAACATCATTACTGAAGAAAGATGCATTTTCTTGGACTCTAGAAATAATGAAGGCCTTTGAACATCTTAAAGAGGCAATGCGCTAAGCACCGGTCTTAGCTACACCATACTTCATAAAAACCTTTATTGTGGAATGTGATGCCTCAGGAAATGGAATTGGTTCTATTTTAATGCAAGAAGAAAGACCCATTTCTTTCGAAAGTCGTCCAATCAAAGGAGAGTATTTACACAAAGCTATTTATGAGAAGAAAATGTTGACAATACTACATATACTTAAGAAATGACGATCTTACCTAATGGGAAGACACTTCAAGGTAAAAACAAATTATGATAGTCTTAAATGCTTTTTAGAACAAAGATTATATTCAGAAGAACAACAAAAAGGGGTCACAAAGATGTTGGGTTATGACTTTGAAATTATCTACAAAAAAGGGAAATAAAATGTTGTTGCAGATGAACTCTCAAGAAAGGATGAGGATGTGGAAGCATTGTTTTGTGCCATTTCTATTATCCAAGTAGATTGGATAAACGAAGCAAAGGATGAATGGAAGAATGACGAAGAAGTATGGCCACTCATTCAAAAGTTACAGAAGATCCCAGTTCGAATAATATTGCCAGAACTTGACGAGGAAGGAAAAATCATATTGGAACCTAAAGCAGTCACAGAAACAAGAAATCGATAGCTACGAAATCGATCAATTTCAGAGTGTCTCATCAAGTGGAAGAACTTACCTGGTGAAGATTCCACATGGGAGGATGAAAATTTTATACAGAAGCATCCAGAACTACTCAAGCATTGAGGACAACACTTTTTGAAGGAGAGGGGCATGTTAGGTCGCTATACTACTAGTGTAACACCTTATTGTTATTATTGCAACCCCCTTATTGTATTATTGTTCCCATATAGTCCCCATGTTGTCATTAATGTGCCCCATAGAAGCCCACTATTTTTATTTTTGTGCCACTACAATATTATTGTTATGTAGGCTCTAATTGTATTGGGACCCTTAGACTCTTGTATATAGAAAGGAGGTCTTGTCATTTGTATCATCCAAGGTTTATTCATTTATGTAATGTAAAGGAGGTTGCCCCCTCAAAGAGGCTGATTTTGAGGTCGTTGATCTATATTTTCTATCTTTTTGTGAGATGGTTTTATAACAAATATTGTTAATAAAAAAATATAAGAAAAAAAATGAGATGCACTTTTTATCTGTTAGGAAGTGATGCATCTTAGACTACTCATAGTGTTTTGTTAATAACTTCTTTGTTTGATGTTTTTTATGAGTGATTCAAAAACTAGATTAAAGTAGACTCGTATTAGAAACATGTTTTAATGATTTGTTGATTTTCTGAAGTACAATTGTTACACATTTTTTTAAATGATCATTTTTTTTATAGTATGAAATGTTGATGAAAGTATTTCCATGATGTAGAGTTCATGGATACCATTCAAATGATGCTTGAATTGTTAATTTGGCAACTCAATGTCAGGTCCATATAATACTAGTGCAACCCTCTTATTGTTATTGTTGTGTCCATGCATCCCCCATATTTTTATTGTTGTGCCCCATAGAAACCCACTATTTTTATTTTTGTACCCTTACATTATTATTGTTATGTAGGTTTAATATATGTGACCCTAGACTCCTATCTATAAAGAAGGTCTTCTCATTCTGTTCATCCAAGAATATTCATTTTATGTAATGTAAATGAGGTTTCCCCCCTTGAAAATGATAATTTTCAAGTCATTCATCTATCTATTTGTGAGTTGGTTGCATAACATTTGGTTTTAGAGCTTTGGATTCTAGGGTTTCGCTTCTTCAAACAAGTCATCTTGGAATTTTCGCTATAAATTTATTTCTACGAGGCTTCAAAAGATGAAATTTTGACCACATAGAGTAAAAATTGTGAACTTCATGTACGAATTTTAGACCTTAGTTTGCTATATTTTCTAAGATATGATCTAGGGAAGTTAGGGTTTTTGTGGGCTCCAAAATTTAGTCTTAAACATGTTACTTAGGGAAAATCATCATAACTTTCATTTCCGGCATAGAATTTATATTTTGTAAAAAGTGACTGAAAGTACTCAGACTTTAATTTTCTTGTAGAAATTTCAAGGCCAAATTTTGAATCAAAGACATGTGGTATCCCATACAACTTCATTCTATCGAACTCGTCCATAATTAGGTCATTGTGGGAGATTTGGCATAACTCCATATTGAAGAATCAAATGTTGGTGTGAGTTGCAACAATGAAAAGGATATTTAGATGGCTACCATATGACCGAATTTCAGACCTTGGAAGTCTGAAATTATAGAGACACAATAATTGCAATAGTGAGTTCCTAAGAAGGAAGAAAAAGGTGTGTATTTTTTAAATTTTGCATAAATTTTGTTTAAAAACTTAGTTTGAAGTGACTCAAAAAGCATATTGAAGCATAAATATCAATATTGGGTTCTAAAATTCCTCCCAAACAAAAAATATCTACACCCATTAAGCCCTCAGAAAGCTTTACTATGACAAATGAAGAGGAAGAATTGCAACACAATATATCAAAATTCTGAGACCAAGTACTGCAACAAATTTCGCTCCCACAAAGAGAAACCAAATATGAACTAAAAGGGGACATTGATGGTACAAAAGGCAACATGGAGGTTTTTAATGTAGACATGGATTTGATGAATGTCAATTTGGAAGGGTTGACAAAGTTGTTGTAAGAAAGGCTTCTCGTTGGTGACAAGGTAATCCATGAAAATCATGATGAGGACAAAAGGAATATAAATTATGATTTTAAAAACTCCAATGTGGGGTTTAAGAACCACCACATTCCAAATATATATATGAGGAACTTTTTTGGAAAGGATATAGTAACATGGATACTACATATGGAGCAATATTTTGAACTGCAAGACGTGCAACCCTCACAAAAGGTATGTATTGCATATTTATATTTATAACCCAATCAGTTTGTATGGTATAGATGGATTTGTCCTCGTAAACCACTTGTCACCTGGTCATTTTTTATGGAGGAAATGATAGCACATAATGAAGATACAAAGAGCAACACCTTCTTTAGCCAATTGATAAATCTCAAACAAAAGAGGTCAATGGCGAAGGATATTGAAGACTTCCAAAAATTGAATATTAGGGTAACCGATATTCTAGAGGAGCATAGGATTGATGTCTTCATAGGGATTTTAAATGATGACATCCGATATGAGGTTCGTCATTGGAAACCTGATTCATTTGAGAAGGTATTCAGGGTGGAAAATAAAATTGAAAGAAAAATTATGGCAACAAGGAAGTCTACCAATCACAACTATAAAGATGGAAGTGTTGCTACTCCTAGTATTCCACAACCTACAAGGTTGACACCAGAACAATTGGAATGAAAAAGAGAAAAAAGGCTTTGTTATAATTGTGATAGAAAATACACTAAAGGTCATAAGTGCTCTGAGAAGAAATTATTCTACATAGATTGTGAAGAGGAGGAAGAAAAGGAACAAGACACATCAAAACAAGAGGATATACACCAGGAACTGACCCTCAAGAAAGAATAAATTAATCTAACCATATCTTGTAATGCATTGGTAGGAATTACCACTCCTAAAAATCTCAAGATAGAAGGATATATCAAGAAGAAAAAATTGATAGTGTTGATTGATTCAGGTAGTACCTATTAGGTTCCTATACCAATAGGTGTCATATATCATGATTGACTTGGTTTAGCTCTGAAATATGTACATGCCTTTTCTTTGTGCAAATTTTTTCCATATTTGTAAAAAATCAAAAAATTAAAAAAAGTAAAGAGGTTATATCCCAGAAAAAGAATAAAACGACAAAAAGAATGAAGAAAAGGTCAAAAAATGAAAGAAAATGAACCCCAAAGAAAAAAGGAAAAAGACCATGAAAGTGTGCAAGTCCAAATGCCACTTCTATCAAATTCAACTTTCTCTTCTTTGTCACCACAAATCCATAGAAATAGTGCCAAATAGATTCATTAGTTTTGAATGTCCTTTATTCAAGTTCTATTAATGTCAACAGTTGGAGATATTTGTGAAACTAATCTTGATATTTTTTCAAGATATTTCAGTTTACAATTAGTATAAATGCTTCTTCATTTGAAGTATTTAAGGGTGGATTCTTAGACATTTCTGTAGACAATATACTTTTGGAATTGAAGTGTTGTTGAACAACTTTTGTATGGTTGGATCGAACAAATTAATAAAGAAAAGGACTTTTACAGGATACATGTGTCAAACAAGAAACAAATAAGTATTCTATATCTTGTGTTTTTATAGTTTTCTAGTTTAAATATTAATATGTGTTTCATATCTGAATGATAAATGAAAAATTATATTTTAGAAAGAGCTTTACTGCATTCTGTCTTTAAAATCGTTTATATTCTTAATGTTTTCTTCCAAACTATCATAGGTAGGGAATTCTTAACTGCTCCCTACTTTTTAGTTTATCATTGTGGCCATTTAACAAAAAATTCTTAATTTCTTTTTGTTAATTCATCCACTTTCCCTCATTTTGAACTTTGTTGAAGGATTCTTAATTGCCCTTCCTCCTTTTCAAGACCATTTCACCCTTTTAAGCTATCATTTGTCTTTTGCTTAACTATTTTGCCGTGTGAAACCCTCCTTTGATGAATCAACTTGATCAACTTAAGCCATCTTTAGTTGACTCCATAGCCCAATGGCCTAAAATACCTTGTTCTATCCATTTTCTCTTGAATTCCACCACCAAACAAAATCAAAACCCCCCAAGCTTTCATAACTAGCCTAATATCCCATAAACAAAGCTAAAACATAAATAGAAAGACCTCTTTGAGTACAGATTGGCTAGATTCTGTAATTAAAAGATTGGTTTGTGGTTACCTCGGAAATTTCTTTCTTTAACTTTGAGAAAATTCTGAGTGATAACATAGTAGCGACCATACTGGGGAGAACTAATATTTCCTTCAGAATTGTTTTACAGGTTTAGATCTGACCTATGATTGTGGATAGTGATCAGATACACAAAGGATAAAATCATCCACCTGGTGACTCCAAATCAATTTCACAATCAAGACTTCACTAGAGAAATGAACTTGAAAGAACTATGTGAAAATATCAAGCTTTTAACTTGGATTGTTATCCAAGACATTATGCTCTTTCTCATTGATAAATTTTTCAATGTATATTGTATTTTAGAGAAGATTTTAGATTAATTTTTTAGTATTTCCCTTTGAAAATTGTAGATATAAAATCTCCTTACACATTTGAGCAACTTCTTCTAATTCTTATGAAGATCATTTTCCAATTGAGGAGAATCAAACAATCAAGACTAATCATACAATCCCTGTACATATTCCAGTACCTCATAAAGTTCTTGATAGATATAAACCACTCATTTTACCTCCTACACTCCATGCTTTCTCTAACGATTATCCTAAGCATCTCCCTAGGTTTGATGGAGGGAATGGTATCACTGCCCAAAAACATATTAATGCTTTTGAAGATTATCTTTACTTATTTGAAGTAGATGAAGAGGATGTCAGTATTAGGCTTTTTGCTCTTTCTTTGCAAGACAAAGTCAAGAGTTGGTTCAAAACCCCCCCTGAGGCAAGCATCTCAAATCTCGAGCAGTTTCTCAAACTCTTCCTTAATAAATGGATAATTAAAGTCAATCTTCTTATGATCATAGAAGAATATAATCAGTTAAAAAGACAACCAGATGAAACAATACAACAATTTTTAGATAGATTTAATCAAGCCTATTATTCAATACCATTAAATATAAGACCTCCCCCTGGTTTAGCTCTTTTGCATTACCCAAGAGCATTTGATTAGAGATAGAATTTCATCTAAGAGAAAGAAAACCCTCAACAACAGAACAGATGTAGAACATGGCAGTAGATGTAGAAGTTAATCTACAAATTAGAAGAAAAAAATTGAAAGTAGAAAAAGAGGAAAAACTCGACATTTTGATAAAGAAAACAAAGGAAATGATTCATAAGATCACAATGAAAGTTGAATTTTTTGTTCAAAATAACCATGACACATTTGTTTTTCAAAAAGAAGAGGTTGACATCCATGAACAAATCCCTGTTAATTCCAACTACCATAAATCTGAAGATAGAGTTATAGAACCCTATGTGGAGAGGCAATCTGCTGCTCTAATATGTACATTTGGTGACATTAATTATTATAATAATGTGCCTAAGCTTGATCACTATAATAATGATTATGTTTCTCAAATCCAAATTAGCCTTGCAGAGGAATCAGAAGCTAATTTGAGGAATAAGGAAGTTCAGGTTCAACAGGTTGAAAATAGTGATCAACTTGTTCATTTCAGCTATGAGAATGAGGAGGAAAGTGTAGAAAATTTTGAAATCAATGAAGGAACTTTACCATTTTGTTTTTCTTTGTTTCTGTTTATTAGAGATAACTATCATGCAATTAGAAATCAAATGTCAACAAGTCTTGATATTAACTATCTAGAGGGCAATAAAATATTTGTTCAAGACTTCTCATATCTAGATTTGCAGCCCCAAAATGCCATTGAATGTTAGGTTGCAAAAGAAGACTTGGAAGCTGGAACATATGATCAAATGATCCAAGATGATTCCCTGCCTCTTTGTTTTGAAGAAATGTGGTATAAAATTTTTAAAGAAAATAAGGAGCATCTTGTAGAAATCTATGAAGTTCCATTTGAACCTATATGTAATAAGTTGCAACAATCCTTCCAAGTTCTTTATGATCCAATTGCTGATAGGTTGGATGATGAATGCAATCATAATTTCTCTCCATTAACAAACTATGAGAGTCAAAATCAAGAGAATAATGGTTTCACCAGACAGACATTACAATCAGTAGAAATATCATCACAAAGCTCGTCTAAAAGTTTGCAGGGTGATAAAGATGAAGGTATTATTTCAGTTTCATGGCATGCAGGCCATACACAACAGATGTATATTTTTTTGAATCAATTCAAGAATAGTGTATATATGTTACAAGATCCTTTTGTACAGTTTCTAGATCCAACAAAGGAGATCAGAAATTTCCTTATCTTCTCAAAGGTTTACAAGGTTATATTTGATTTCAGGATCTCAATTTTAACTACCAACAAGCACAAGCAACAAAAGTCACCAATGTATATGATGCTTGAGTGGTTGCATTGGTTGTTTCATTTTACCTAACCAGTAGTTAGAAAGTTGATTAGAGTAAGTAGGTAGGATTCCAGTTTGAATAAATTCAGTTTCCATCAACAAGTATATGTTAGATCAGATTTCAATTTGCAGAAAAGGCTACAATTTCATTTCAAGATTTTCAGTCAAAATATTATACAACAGAGCATACACATGTGTGGGATTGGCCCAATGGATCAGGCTACTAATTAACGGTGTGCTTGACATTTCACAAGGAAATGGCATCCTCAAGTGGAGTCACTGTTAGGTTCCTATACCAATAGGTGTCATATATCACGATTGGCTTGGTTTAGCTCTGAAATATGTACATACCTTTGCTTTTTGCAAATTTTTTCCATATTTGTAAAAAATAAAAAAATGTAAAGAGGGTATGTCCTAGAAAAAGAATAAAAGGACAAAAAGAATGAAAAAAAGGTCAAAAAATGAAAGAAAATGAACCCCAAAGAAAAAAGGAAAAAGACCATGAAAGTGTGCAAGTCCAAATGCCACTACTATTTTACTTTTTTGTATAATAAAGATTTTGTACAACTTGTCACCTATGCCATAATTCATGAGTAGTCAAACAACTTAAGCTTAACTAATTCATATTTTCAATTTCATGTTTTAGAGATAGAGAATAAAAATCTGACCAAACTATTTAATCCTGGCAGATACGTAGATAGGTAGAGTAAATAAAAGGAGCTCAACAGTTTAATCTGAGCCCTTGGATGTAATAAGGTTAGACTTAGTTAGGATCCTCATTGTAAAAGAAAAGAAAGTTTGATAAGGGTTTGCTAGTCTAAGTGCAACCTAACAAAGAAGTAAAAATGCTAGGTTAAGTAGGTAGGGTAAGTAGATGATGGTTGCAGAATAAATGTGCGGTGAATGGTTAAGTTTAATGCTTAAATATTTTGCTTTCATCACTTGGAAAATGCATAACTCACTTTGAAGACAACCCATCAAGGAACCAAAGTCAAAATAATTAACTTCCCTACTCATTTCCCCTAAGTTTTCACTAATTCCCTAAGTGCTAAAAGTAATTGCCAAAGTTAAAGGGGCTCAGAGCATTTCTCTGACTATTGGAGGGACTGGACCCGTGGCCCAATAATTTGAAATACCTAAAGTACTTAAATTCCCTTCATCAACATTTACCCCTCCATAAAATCACTCATTCCTTTGATTAAATTTTTCCTAAGTAAAATCCTATTTTACTTAGGTAAATTGAATAATTCCTCATAAAAACCCTTTTATGCATTTTAGCCTAAGTTAATATGTTGTATGATGAAGTACTTTCAGAAAACATTAGATTTAGCGCTTTCCCATTCAATTAGTCATATTAACCACTAATGTTATTATTATGTAATTCCTGAATAAAACAACATTACCCATGCCCGTATTATTATATTATACAAAACCCCAAATTTTTACATATCCTGCCCCGATGGTTAAATATAACCGTAAATCAAATAATAAAAGAGATTAATTAGCTAATATATAGTTAATTAAGAACCTGACCTCCTCGCCATGCTAATGAGAATTAATTAAGTCATCAGGAATAATTAACAACTCAACGACCAATCAAATCGCCCCCGATATGATTAAGTATTTTAATTAATATCGGGCCCACCCCTATTATACATCAGTCATGTCATTGCCTCGACTACCATCCAATCAAAGCCTTTATATCCAATGACCCTCACTCATATCACGCGGTCCTTTTGGTCGACCTTTAGCACGTGATGTGAGCGGTTTTGTGAATAGATGCTACGTGTCGAGCAATGTATGGAATCACGTGACTCCCCCCAAATACCACTTACCCTTTATAAGTAGTGCGACGAAACCCGCTTACGGCCTCCCACTAATGAAAAAATGTCAAGTCACCCCCGTTGACGTAACCCGTCTATGTCACGAGACCCACCAAAAACTTTGACTTTGCATAAAAACAAAGTTAATCCATTTTTCATCCTTATTCTGAAAAACTCATGCATGCAACCAATAAGTAGAAAATGACCAACTCATACCCAAAACCATCCACCACCCTGAAAGTTGCTATCCGACGCTGCTCCAGTCCACTGTTTTCTTCCAAGTCAACCAGTACACTATTACCAGTTGCTCCATAACAGGTAATCAAAAGACACAGGCTTGGATAAGCAGTCTTAATACTAGTCATAAGACCTGTTTACTCGGAGATTGTTATCAAATCTATTGAAATAGAGATGGAAGGTAAAAGGACACAGTAAATAACAGTCAAAGTGTATCAGGATTAAAGAGTATCAGATCGAAGACCAAGTCAAGTAAGTCAGCTAGCATGAAGATAAACAGCAGGGAAGACAGTTACAAAATGGAGCATATAAATTCATGTCAAAGTGAAGACAAATGAAAAACAGAGCGGTAAAAGTAAAAAGTAAACAATAAATAGTAAAAGTAAACATGAAGACATTAAGGGTTAAACAAATATGAAAACACTTTCACCAGCTACAATGAAGTTTATCCAAAGTAAAGTGAAAAATAATTTAAAGGAATTTAAGGTTAAAAGATGAAATTAGAGCAGAAATGGTACATTCTTCAGAAATTTCCTATTTAAGTCATAGTTTTTCAGAAACTATTGTGGCCAATCCAAGAGGTATTTCGAAAAAATGGAGGACTTCTGTGTGCCTAATAGCCTAATATACAAAAACCTATCTCACTTTTTACACAAGTATTACCAAAAAGGAGATAAGTGCATGTCTTCACAACCTATTTTTCAGTTTGTGCAAAGTCTTGTTCTTGAAATCTTTGTGCAGAGCATATTGTGAACAACGGGATCTGAATTTTGGGAAACTAAGAGAGGGCTATCTCAAAACAGTCCTATCTACAAAAACCTCCTTCACTTTTTACATATCTGTCATGGATTGAGATATACAAGCGTATCATTGGACCCTAAGTTTGCAGAATTTCTAGGGCAGAATGCACAAAGGAAGGATGCAGTTAGTGACTGGGATGCCTCATCATCAACTAAGAGTTGCTATCAAATTCAACTTTCTCTTTTTTGTCACCATAAATACATAGAAATAATGCCAAATAGATTCATTAGTTTTGAATGTCCTTTATTCAAGTTCTATTAATGTAAACAGTTGGAAATATTTGTGAAACTAATCTTGATATTTTTTCAAGATATTTCAGTTTACAATTAGTATAAATACTTCTTCATTTGAAGTATTTTACGGTGGATTCTTAGACATTTCTGTAGACAATATACTTTTGGAATTGAAGTGTTGTTGGACAACTTTTGTATGTCCGGCTCGAACAAAGTAATAAAGCAAAGGACTTTTACAAGATAGCTGTGTCAAACAAGAAACAAATAAGTATTGTATATCGTGTGTTTTTATAGTTTTATGGTTTAAATATTCATATGTGTTTCATATCTGAATGATAAACGAAAAAATATATTTTAGAAAGAGCTTTACTGCATTCTGTCTTTAAAATTGTTTATATTCTTAATGTTTTCTTCCAAACTATCATAGGTAGGGAATTCTTAATTGCTCCCTACTTTTTAGTTTATCATTTTGGCCATTTAACAAAAAATTCTTAATAGCTTTTTGTTAATGATCACCCACTTGCCCTCATCTTGAACTTTGTTGAAAGATTCTTAATTGTCCTTCCTCCTTTTGAAGACCATTTCACCCTTTCAAGCTATCATTTGTCTTTTGTTTAACTATTTTGCCCTGTGAAACCCTCCTTTGTTGAATGAACCTGATCCAGTTAAGCCATCTTCAGTTGACTCCACAGCCCAATGGCCTCAAATACCTTGTTCTATCCATCTACTCCTGAATTCCACTACCAAACAAAATCAAAACCCCCCAAGCTTTCATAACTAGCCTAACATCCCATAAATAAAGCTAAAACATAAAGAGAGAGGCCTCTCTGAGTACAAATTGGCTAGATTCTGTAATTAAAAGATTGGTTTGTGGTTACCTCAGAAATTTATTTCTTTAACCTTGAGAAAATTCTGAGTGATAACATAGTGGCGACCATACTGGGGAGAACTAACATTTCCTTCAGAATTGTTTTATAGGTTTAGATCTGATATATGATGGTGGATAGTGATCAGACACACAAAGATTAAAATCATCCATCTGGCAACTCCAAATCAATTTCACAATCAAGACTTCACTAGAGAAATGAACTTGAAAAAACTTTGTGAAAAGATCAAGCTTTTAACTTGGATTGTTATCCAAGACATTATGTTCTTTCTCATTGATAAATATTTTCAATGTATATTGTATTTTAGAGAATATTTTAGATTAATTTTTTATTATTTCCCTTTGAAAAATGTATATATAAAATCTCCTTACACATTTGAGCAACATTCTTCTAATTCTTATGAAGCTCATTTTCCAATTGAGGAGAATCAAACAATCAAGACTAATCATACAATGCTTGTACATATTTCAGTACCTCATAAATTTCTTGATAGATATAAACCACTCAATTTTACCTCCTACACTCCATGCTTTCCCTGACGATTAGCCTAGGCACCTCCCTAGGTTTGATGGAGAGAATGGTATCACTGCCCAAAAACATATTCAAGCTTTTGAAGATTATCTTTTAACTTATTTGAAGTAGATGAAGAGGATGTCAGTATTAGACTTTTTTCTCTTTCTTTGCAAGACAAAGTCAAGAGTTGGTTCAAAACCCTGCCTGAGGCAAGCATCTCAAATATCAAGAAGTTTCTCAAACTATTCCTTGATATATGGATAATTAAAGTCAATCTTCTTGTGATCATAGAAGAATATAATCATTTAAAAAGATAGCCAGATGAAACAATACAACAATTTTCAGACATATCTAATCAAGCCTATTATTCAATACCATTAAATATAAGACCTCCCCCCGGTTCAGCGCTTTTGCATTACCCAAGAGCATTTGATTCAGAGATAGAATTTCATCTAAGAGAAAGAAACCCCTCAAAAATGGAACATATGCAAAACATGGCAATAGATGTAGAAGTTAATCTACAAATTAGAAGAGAAAAGTTGAAAGTAGAAAAAAAGGAAAAACTCGACATTTTGATAAAGAAAACAGAGGAAATGATTCATAAGATCACAATGAAAGTTGATTTTTTTTTTCAATAACCACGACACATTTGTTTCACAAAAAGAAGAGGTTGACATCCATGAACAAATCCCTGTTAATTCCAACTACCATAAATATGAAGATAGAGTTATAGAACCATATGTGGAGAGGCAATCTGCTGCTCTAATATGTACATTTGGTGACATTAATTCTTATGATGATGTGCCTAAGCTTGATCACTATAATAATGATTATGTTTCTCAAATCCAAATTAACCTTGTAGAGGAATCAAAAGCTAATTTGAGGAATAAGGAATTTCAGGTTCAGCAGGTTGAAAATAGTGATCAGCTTGTTCATTTTAGCGATGAGAATGAGGAGGAAAGTGCAAAAAATTTTGAAATCAGTGAAGGAACTTTACCATTTTGTTTTGCTCCGTTTTAATTTATCAGAGATAACTATCATGCAATTAGAAATCAAATGTCAACAAGTCTTGCTATTAACTATTTAGAAGGTAATAAAATCCTTCTTCAAGACTTCTCATATCTAGATTTGCAGCCCCAAAATTCCATTGAATGTCAGGTTGTAGAAGAAGACTTGGAAGCTGGAACATATGATCAAATGATCCAAGATGATTCCTTGCCTCTTTTCTTTTGAATCATTTCAATTTTTAAAGGAAATGTGGTATAAAATTTTTAAAGAAAAGGACGAGCAACTTGTAGA
>APFE031274204.1:0-28641 GCA_000404065.3 Pinus taeda | reverse complement strand
TTTTAAAATCCAAGGTATAAATGAGCTGTACCTGATGAAAAAATATCCATGGAACATATTTACATACCTCCTTCCGGCTTGCTGGGGACTATTAGACCTTTGACTCATGACCTTGCAGTGATTTTTGACCAAAACCCTAGACCTAAGACTTGGGATTTCAAGACAAAAATAAAACAAGTGTAACACAAGCTCATTTAAATTATATGATCTGATCCAGCAAAGCCAAGAAGGGAACAAGGACCAGCTCCTCCATCAGTTTTATGGCATGCCTAACGAGATGCAAAACTGATACTGATGAGACACCTACCTATGCACATGCAAAGAGCTTTTGATCACCGATGGAGGGCTCAAGACCGACACTAACAGGATCATCAGATAGCAATCTATATATAAAAATTGATAATGATAAATTGCTAATACTTGTTGTGTATGTTGATGATATCATCTCTGGTAGCAATGAAGAAGCTATGAGTCAAAACTTTGCTTTGGTGATGCAGAAAGAATTCAAAATGTCCTTGCTTGGTGAGCTGACATACTTTCTTGGTTTACAAATCCAACAAAATAAAGACGGTATCTTTTTATCACAAACCAAGTATCTCAAGCAGATCTTGAAGAAATATGGCATGGAAGATTCGAAACCGGCATGTACCCCTATGGTAATAGGATGTAGCCTCAGCGCAAATGATGAATCAGCAGCAGTACATCAACCAACCTATAGATCCATGATTGGTAGTCTACTATATCTGACAGGTACCCGACCAGACATTATGCATGCAGTGGGAATAGTTGGAAGGTTTTAGGCAAATCCAAAGGAAACTCATCTTCAGGCAGTTAAGAGAATTTTCAAGTATCTTCAAGGAACCCAAAACTATGGCTTATGGTATCCGAGAGATATAGATCTCACACTTCATGCATATACAGATGTAGATTGGGCAGGAAGCATGGATGATAGAAAAAGCAATAGTGGTGGTGCATTCTTTATCAGTTCCAGATTAGTATCTTGGTTCAGCAAGAAACAAAGTTCAATTGCATTATCGACAGCTGAAGCAGAATATGTGGCTGCTGCATCTTGTTGCACACAACTCCTTTGGATGATGCAAACATTGCAAGACCTTCAAATTACTTGTACTCCACCTATCTCCATTTTTTGTGATAATACAAGTGCAATCAGTATTTCAAAGAATCCTATCATGCATTCAAAGACTAAGCACATACCTATCAAGTATCATTTTCTTCGGGAACAAGTGCTTGAACAAAAGGTTAAATTGGAGTATGTTCCCTCTAAGGAACAAGTTGCTGATATACTCACCAAACCACTGCCCAGGGAGACATTTGAATACCTTAAACAGAAGCTGGGGGTAGTTTATGCATCATCTTGCTGTTGAATCTTGTTTGTTTCAAAGAAAAGTGGTTGTACGCGAGTTTCATGAGGAGGATCTGCGTACATACGCTAGTTTATGAAGATATAGTCGCGTATATGTTGGTTTAAAGAAAAACAGTGGGCCAGGTTCAGGATGAAAAGAGTTTGATATGGGTCTGTCAGAGACCATCTGGCATAGGTTCAGGGGGAACATATATTCTTCTAATAATGCATTGTTGGCATTATCTTAGAAGGTCTTGGTTCGATTTCCCAGTTGTTTCGATTTCAGGTGGAACAGGTGCAGAGGGAGAACATGGTTGCTAAATGATGATTGTCAGATGTTGCTGATGATTGTTGATAACTATCATAGTCTTGCTGTAGATATTTCTATGTCATATAGTTCTTTTCTTATTAAGGTCATGTAACGGCCTATCTTGGCTTCCCCACTATGCCTGGGATGGATGGTGTAATGTTCTTGTTTTATCATATGTAAATTCTTGATGAGTCAATATTGGTTTATTCCCACTGGTTGGGAGATGGATGTATGCATGAGTCTCTAGTGATAGGAAGGTCATTTATGGTGTATAGAGTCATGTTCTTTCTTATAGACCATTTTTTGCAAACCTAGTCTACAGTCAGGTGGAGCATGGATAGCACAGTAGAGCAGAGGTTTCAGCATGAACTCAGGGGGAGCATAACCCTTTTTCCATTGATGTCAAAGGGGGAGAATGACTTTGAATGATGTAGGGTTGCCATCAAGTCCAAAGGGGGAGATTGTTGGCATTATGGCACAGGTTTGGCACTATGGCACAGGTGTTGTCCTTGATGGAAACGCACTTAGGTGGCAGATCACAGTTCAAGCTCTCAGAATGGAAGAAAACTTCATATACGCAGGTGCCTTTTAACCAGGTCGCGTATATACGCAGTATTGATGATAAAAAGTCACGTATGCGTATACACGCACTTTCATGCACAGAAAAGCGTTTACGTGTGGGAAAGCTTATTTTTGGGTCCATGGTAATTGGACCTATGGTTTTAGACCTTGGTATTATGTCCGAAATATTGAACCCAGGTATTGGGTCCCTAGTATTGGTTATCTATGGTTTTGGGCCATGGTTTGAGTAAGGCCAAGACTATAAAAAGGAAGAGATCATTTGGGAAGTGAATTGACTCAAGTGTTGAATATCTTAGGAGGAGCAAGATCTGGAATATTGATGATTGGTTTATGGTGCATAGCTGGATCTAAATCAAGGAGGAACCTGAGCATTACAAGATGGATAAGTTTTATTGAAGGGTCAAATCTCAAGATTTGAATAGTAGTATCTTTGTGTGATTCTGATCTATTATATTTGACGCATGAATTGATCTATGAATTTGATAATATGGGTATAATTAATGCTTGAATACTCAAAAATGGGAAACTGTCTTTCATAGATGTGTACGTAGGTTTGGCACAACGAATATGCGTATACATGCCGGTTCAGTAATTCAAAGAAGTGTATATGCAGGTTTGCCTTTATACAGAAGTGTATGCACGCAAGTTCCTCATCTTGAAGTAGCGTACGTCTCATAAGATAAGTTTTAGCTACTTTGGTTTATTGCTGCAATATTATGGGTTCAGGATTGGTGTCTGGTTACTGTTATTATTCTGGTTACAACATTCAGAGAAGTGATTGTTTGATTCAGTATTGTGTTGTACAAAGAAGATTGGTTGATGCAAATATACTTGATGTTTGATTGATGTTATTCATGGATCCAGTCTGAAAATTTATGAAACTTGGTCCTTGGAAGAAAAGAGAAGGTTGTAGTCTTCTGTAGGTCAGCACCTACGTACTAGTACCTCAGCTAGTACAAGAGCTAAGGGGGTTGTAGCTCCCTTCTAGGAGAAGCTGGAGAACGAGAGAAGGTTGTAGCTTTTTGCAGGGTGTAGCTTGCGTACTGGTATAAGACTGCACCAATACAAAAACATTGTAAAAAGAAGTTTCTAAATTGAAAGAAGATAGAGACAAATTGCAGCAGGTGGTTTTCACCCACATTAGGTTTCCACCTTATATCTTGTGTTCTTATGTGTGACTATCTGCTCTATTTTCTGTTTCTGGTTACTGTTTATATGGTTCTGACACACAGATTTATGAACAACATCTGAAGAATAAATTAAATTATAAGTCTGCAACTTATACGCTAGTTTCATTAACTGAAGTTGCGTATATACGCTGTTTTCACTAACTCAAGTAGCGTATACAAATCTGAGTGTGAAATGAAAAATAATTGACTTGATAATACTGATTCACCCCCCCCCTTTCAGTATTATTTCCAACAATTCCTATACCAATAGGTGTCATATATCATGATTGACTTGGTTTAGCTTTGAAATATGTACATACCTTTGCTTTTTGCAATTTTTTTCCATATTTGTAAAAAATCAAAAAATTAACAAATATAAAGAGGGTATGTCCCAGAAAAAAGAATAAAAGGACAAAATGAATGAAGAAAAGGTCAAAAAATGAAAGAAAATGAACCCCAAAGAAAAAAAGGAAAAAGACCATGACAGTGTGCAAGTCCAAATGACACTACTATTTTACTTTTTTTATAATAAATATTGTGTGCAGCTTGTCACCTATGCCACAATCCATGAGTAGTCAAACAGTTTAAGCTTGACTAGTTCATATTTTCAATTTCATGTTTTAGAGATAGAGAATAAAAATCTGACCAAACTATTTAATCTTGGCAGATAAGTAGATAGGTAGAGTAAATAAAAGGAGCTCAATAGTTTAATCTAAGCCCTTGGATGTAATAAGGTTAGACTTAGTTAGGATCCTCATTGTAAAAGAAAAGAAAGTTTGATAAGGGTTTTCTAGTCTAAGTGCACCCTAACAAAGAAGTAAAAATGCTAGGTTAAGTAGGTAGGGTAAGTAGATGATGGTTGCAAAATAAATGTGCGGTGAATGGTTAAGTTTAATGCTTAAATATTTTGCTTTCATCACTTGGAAAATGCATAACTCACATTGAAGACAACCCATCAAGGAACCAAAGTCAAAATAATTAACTTCCCTACTCATTTCCCCTAAATTTTCACTAATTCCCTAAGTGCTAAAAGTAATTGCCAAAGTTAAAGGGGCTCAGAGCATTTCTCTGACTATTGGAGGGATTAGACCCGTGGCCCAATAATTTGAAATACCTAAAGTACTTAAATTCCCTTCATCAACATTTACCCCTCCATAAAATCACTCATTCCTTTGATTAAATTTTTCCTAAGTAAAATCCTATTTTACTTAGGTAAATTGAATATTTCCTCATAAAAACCCTTTTATGCATTTTAGCCTAAGCTAATATGTTGTATGATGAAGTACTTTCGGAAAACATTAGATTTAGCGCTTTCCCATTTGATTAGTCATATTAACCACTAATGTTATTATTATGTAATTCCTGAATAAAACAACATTACCCATGCCGGTATTATTATATTATACAAAACCCCAAATTTTTACATATCCAGCCCCGATGGTTAAATATAACCGTAAATCAAATAATAAAGATATTAATTAGCTAATATATATTTAATTAAGAACCTGACCTCCTCGCCATTCTAATGAGAATTAATTAAGTCATCAAGGACTAATTAATAACTCAGCGACCAATCAAATCACCCCCGATATGATTAATTCTTTTAATTAATATCGGCCCTGCCCCTGTTATACATCAGTCATGACATTGCCCCGACTACTATCCGATCGGACATTTTAGGTCCGACGGCCCTCGTTCATATCGTGTAGGCCTTTTGGTCGACCTTTAGCATGCAATGTGAGCAGTTTTGTGAACAGTGATGATGCTACGTGTCGAGCAACGTATGGAATTGTGCAGCTACCCCCAAATACCACTTACCCTCCATAACTAGTGTGATGAAACCCGCTTACCGCCTCCCACTAATGACAAAATGTCAAGTCACCCCCTCTGATGTAACCCGTCCATGTCACGAAACCCACCAAAAACTTTGACTTTGCATAAAAACAAAGTTAATCCATTTTTCGTCCTTATTCTGAAAAACGCATGCATGCAACCAGTACGTAGAAAATGACCAACTCATACCCAAAACCATTCACCACCCTGGAAGTTGCTTCCCGACACCGCTCCAGTCAATGACGTGCTTCTAAGTCAACCAGTACACCATTACCAGTCGCTCCATAATAGGTAATCAAAATACTGCAACCTTGGATAAACAGTCTTAATACTAGTCATAAGACCTGTTTACTCCGAGATTGTTATCAAATCTATTGAAATAGAGATGGAAGGTAAAAGGACACAGTAAATAACAGTCGAAGTGTATCAGGATTAAAGAGTATCAGATTAAAGACCAAGTCAATTAAGTCAGCTAGCATGAAAATAAACAGCATGGAAGACAATTACAAAATGGAGCATATAAATTCATGTCAAAGTGAAGACATATGAAAAACAGAGCGGCAAAACAAAAAGTAAACAGTAAACAGTAAAAGTAAACATGAAGACATTAAGGGTTAAATAAAGATGAAAACACTTTCACCAGCTACAATGAAGTTTACCCAAAGTAAAAGTGAAAAACAGTTGAAAGGAATTTAAGGTTAAAAGATGAAATTAGAGTAGAAATGGTACATTCTTTAGAAATTTATTGTTTAAGCCATAGTTTTTCATAAACTATTATGGCCAATCCAAGAAGTATTTCGAAAAACTGGAGGAGATTTGTGTTCCTAATAGGTGAATCTACAAAAACTTATCTCACTTTTTACACAGGTATTACCAAAAAGGAGATAAGTGCATGTCTTCACAACCTAATTTTCAGTTTGTGCAAAGTCCTATTTTTGATATCTTTTTGTAGAGCATATTGTGAATATCGGGCACTAAATTTTGGGGAACTGAGAGAGGTTTATCTCAAAAATATTCCTATCTACAAACATCTTTCACTTTTTTACATATCTATCATGGATTGAGATATAAAAGCGTATCATTGGACCATAAATTTGCAGAATTCCTGGGGTAGAATGCACAAAGGAAGGATGCAGTTAGTGACTGAGATGCCTCATCATCAACTAAGAGTTGCTATCAAATTCAACTTTATCTTCTTTTTCACCATAAATCCATAGAAATAGTGCCAAATAGATTCATTAGTTTTGAATGTCCTTTATTCAAGTTCTATTAATGTAAAAAGTTGGAGATATTTGTGAAACTAATCTTGATATTTTTTCAAGATATTTTAGGTTACAATTAGTATAAATGCTTCTTCATTTGAAGTATTTTAGGGTGGATTCTTAGACATTTATGTAGACAATATACTTTTGGAATTGAAGTTATGTTGAACAACTTTTGTATGGTTGGCTCGAACAAAGTAATAAAGCAAAGGACTTTTACAGGATACCTATGTCAAATGAGAAACAAATAAGTATTCTATATCTTGTGTTTTTATAGTTTTATGGTTTAAATATTCATATGTGTTTCATATCTGAATGATAAACGAAAATTATATTTTAGAAAGAGCTTTACTACATTCTGTCTTTAAAATCGTTTATATTCTTAATGTTTTCTTCCAAACTATCATAGGTAGGGAATTCTTAATTTCTCCTTGCTTTTTAGTTTATCATTGTGGCCATTTAACAAAAAATTCTTAATTTCTTTTTGTTAATGATCACCCACTTTCCCTCATCTTGAACTTTGTTGAAGGATTCTTAATTGCCCTGCCTCATTTTCAAGACCATTTCAATCTTTTAAACTATGATTTGTCTTTTGTTTAACTATCTTGCCTTGTGAAACCCTCCTTTGTTGAATCAATCTGATCTAGTTAAGCCATCTTCAGTTGACTCCATAGTCCAATGGCCTGAAATACCTTGTTCTATCCATTTGCTCCTGAATTCCACCACCAAACAAAACCAAAACCCCCCAAGCTTTCATAACTAGCCTAATATCCCATAAATAAAGCTAAAACATAAAGAGAGAGGCCTCTCTGAGTATAGATTGGCTAGATTCTGTACTTAAAAGATTGGTTTGTGGTTACCTTGGAAATTTCTTTCTTTAACCTTGAGAAAATTCTGAATGATAACAATAGCCATAATTTTGTTCATTGTAAGATAGCCAAGGAATTGAATTTCTTCCTAGATCCAGCATTAGAGTGTCAAATGATGGTTGCAAATGGAGGAACTATAAATTTCTCTAGAAAGTGCCATAATATCAAGCTAACCATCAGGCAATATTTATTGAATTTTCCAATTCTTTCCATTCCAATGGGTGGTGCTGATGTTGTACTAGGAGTCCAATGGTTACAATCTTTGGGGACGATAACTTTCAATTTTCAAGAACTTTTATTGGTTTTTTTTTGGAAGGAAAGAAATTTAAATTAAGGGGTATCGTGGGGATACCAGGAAAGTTAATCAGCTCTAATTTCATGATACAAGCTTCTGAAGAAAGAAAAACGGGGTGTAATTGCACAATTATTCTCACTATAGGTTCAAACATTAAAATCATTTATTTATCTAGATCTAAAAAATGCCTTGGACAATCACTCCAAAGTTTTTGAGACTCCCAAAGCCTTCCCACCTATTCATGCTCATGATCATGCTATTCATTTGATTCTAGGAATTTTTCCTCCAAACATCAGGCCTTACAGATATCCTTATGCCAAAAATAGTGAAATTGAATGTATCGTTACATAAATGCTAGAGGTTCATATAATTCGACCTAGTCAAAATTCTTTCTTTTCTCTAGTAGTATTGGTTCATAAGAAGGATGGATCATGGTGTATGTGTCCAAATTATATGGAGCTCAACATGCTCACTATTAAAGATAAAGTTCCCATTCACGTCATTGCTTAATTGTTGGATGAATTACATGGAGGAATTTCCTTCACCAAGTTAGATCTTTGTTTAGGATATCATCAAAATAGAATGAAGACTAAAGGCATTCCAAAAACAACATTCAGAACTCATGAAGGTCATTATGAATTGTTGGTCCTACCGTTCTGCCTTACTAATGCACCTTCCACATTTCAAGGTTTAATGAATTCCATTTTCAAACCCTTCCTTAGAAATTGTGTGTTAGTATTTTTTGATGATATACTAATCTATAGCAAGTCTTTGAAGGATCATGTTGAACATGTTGACAAGGTGTTAAAACTATTGGAGGAGAAACAATTATATGCAAAAACCTCCAAATGTTTCTTTAGAGTAAAGGAGGTGGAATATTTGGTCATATTGTATCTCATGAGGGTGTTAAGGTAGACCTTAACAAAATTAAATGCATTAAGGAATGGAAAATCCCCACAACCATAAAGAATATTCAAAGATTTCTCAGGTTGATAGGGTATTATTATAAGTTTGTTTAGAATTATAGAAGAATAGTGGAACCTCTAACATCATTACTGAAGAAAGATGCATTTTCTTGGACTCTAGAAACAATAAAGGCCTTTCAACATCTTAAAGAGGAAATGTGTCAAGCACTGGTCTTAGCTACACCGGATTTTACAAAAACGTTTATTGGGGAATATGATGTCTCAGGAAATGGAATTGGTGTTATTTTAACGCAAGAAGAAAGACCCATTTCTTTTGAAAGTCGTCTAATCAAAGGAAATATTTACACAAAGCTATTTATGAGAAGGAAATGTTGGCAATACTACATGCACTAAAGCAATGGTGATCTTACCTAATAGGAAGACACTTCCAGGTAAAAAACGATCATGATAGCCTTAAATAAATTTTGGAACAAATGTTATCTTCAGAAGAGAAACAAAAATGGGTGACAAAGATGTTGGGTTATGACTTTGAAATCATCTACAAAAAAAAAGAAAAATGTTGTTGCAGATCCACTCTCAATAAAGAATGGGGATGTGGAAGCATGTATTTGTGCCATTTCTATTATCCAACTTGATTGGATAACTGAAGCAAAGGATAAATGGAAGAATGATGAAGAGGTGTGGTCACTCATTTAAAAGTCGCAGCAATATCCCCATACATCTGATTCAATTAGTTGGAAAAATGATTCTTTATAGTACAAAGACCACTTATATCTTTGTAAGAATTCCCAACTCAATCAAAATATTCTTCTGGAATTGCACACCTCTCCTTAGGAGGGACTCATGATTTTTAAAAACTTACCATAGGGTCAAGAAGGAACTGTTTTAGGATGACTGTAAATTTGATATTCAAAAGTTTGTGGCATAATGTTTAGTTTGCCAACAAAATAAAGTTGAGACAATTAATACCCTGGATCTGTTACAACATTTATCCATTCCATGTCAGTGTTGGGAGGAGGTCTCAATGGATTTTATCAAAGGTTTACCCAAGTCTGAAGGAAAGGGTGTCATCATGGTGGTAGTTGATAGACTTACCAAGTATTTGTTGGAAAATCAAAGTAATTATAGTAGGGTTTGATTCTCCTTTCTTGATAATTATTTGTGAGTGCGTTGGATTCTTTTACTTCTTTATTATCTTATATTTCATCAAGCAATTAAAATATTATATGTATATGAAGATCAAAAAACAAGAGACACAAGATGTAGGCACTATGCTAGGGAAAACACCCCTTGAGGGGAAAATTGAGTCAAGAAAATTCTTCCTTTCAATAATATTCTTTGAGACTCTTCACCCTAGACAAAGACCAAACCTTCCCTCCACACCAAGTCAGCCTCCCAAATCTTCAACCTCTTTCTAACAATTTCGACTACATATTAGCTTCCAGCATTAGACAACTTTCAGTATCAGTGAAACTTGGAAGACTTCGATCTCCCAAAATAGGGCATGAAATAGAGAGAGAGAGGCACCAAAAGTTCAATTTTCTTCTTCTCCTTAGACTTCCCCAAACTCGTACTTCCTTCAACTTCCTTAGATTCACTTCATCCTACTTCACACTTGTCTAGCGAATCTTGAGATATCAAACTAGCTTGAGTTGTGATGCTCCAAAAGACTTCGACCTGCTTGTATTTATAGGCTCCATGTGAGGTCGAATTAGTGTCCTTAGGCTAACTTGGTGTGGAGGATACATAAATTATATTTGATTCAATAGTAAACATTTTTACATGATTCAAAATCCCAAGAAGAGTCCCTTTGAATATACAATGACTCTATAAACTCAATATTAATCCTAGGAATCCACAATGGGGACTTTGACTAATATAGTGATGACCCAAGCATGAAACCCATGCTTTAATAAGTCATTATTACAATAATAAAAAATATTTTATTTATTCTTTTGACAAGTACATTTCATGATGACTCAAATACATTAAATGAAGACCGAATCTAGTTACAATTTCCAACAGTATTCACACTTTTTTGCATGATCTAATCCTTTTAAAGCCATTACAGTTTCTACTGCATTTATGGAAACAATTCAAAAGCTTCATGGAAACCCAAAGATTATAGTAAGTGACAGAGATCCCAATTTCACTGGAAATTTTTGGACGAAATCATTTTCTTGTCTTGGTACTCAATTATCTCATAGCTCATCTTATCATCCTTAATCTGATTAGAAAACTAAGATAATGAAAAAACATTTGAAAGGATATCTTCATTGCTTTGTATTTGATAAACAAAAATAATTGGTCAAGTGCTTACCTCTAGCTGAATGGTGGTATAATACTTCCTTCCATACTACAACAAAAAATGATCCCATTTATGGCACTTTATGGATATCATCCACCATCCATCACATCATCTTTAAGAGAAAATTCTAAGGTTCAAGTATTCGAATATCACATCAAGCGTCAACAACAAGTTCTCCAAACCTTAAAGGATAACCTCACTCTGGTGCAAAATTGAATGAAACAACAGGAAGATCAACATTGTAGTGAAATAAGTTTTGGTGTAGGTGACTGGGTATTTTAATGGCTACAACCATATGAACAAATATCGCTCAAGAAATATAAGAAGGATAATAAATTATCACCCAAGTACTATGGTCCTTACAAGGTGTTGCAAAAGATTGGTATTATGGCATACATATTGGAGCTGCCGACACCCAATTTTCCATGTTTCATGATTAAATAAGGTTATCGGGGACAAGATTCTAGTTTAGGCAGTGTTTCCAAAACTTGACGAAGAAGGAAAAATCATATTTGATCTTGAATAAGTCATGGAAACAAGAACCCAACAACTATGGAATCGATCAATTTTAGAGTATCTCATTAAGTGGAAGAACTTACCCGCTAAAGATTCCACATGGGAGGATGAGAATTTTATATAGAAGCATCCAGAACTACTCAAGCTTTGAGGAGAACACTTTTTTGAAGGAGAGGGGCATGTTATGTCCCTATAATACTAGTGTAACCCACTTATTGTTATTTTTAATGTAGCCCCCTTATTGTTATTATTTAGCCAATTATTGTTATTGTTGTGCACTTACATTATTATTGTTATGCATAATCGAATTATATTGTGACCCCTTAGTCTCCTATGTATACAAAGGAGGTTTTGCCATTTCTATCATCCAAGAATTGTTCATTTATGTAATGTAAAGGAGGTTTCCCCCTTGAAGAGGATAATTTTGAAGTCATTGATCTATCTATTTGAAATCTGGTTACATAACACTCAAAGAAAAATTCCAATGATGGGATGAGATTCCTCTTTTCGAGAGGACCAATTTTGACTATTGAAGTGCTCAATTTGGACAAGAGAAAGTGTATTTTTAAATTAAATCCCACATGTGCATATTTGATCAAGTCGGCCCTAAAACAAATTGGACACCCTTGGAAGGTTATAAATACAAGTGACCTCAACCTCATTTGGACATGATCATGAGACATTCTTCTATTCTCTTATTTGGTTTGGTTCACATAGGTCTGAGGCAAGTTCATGGAGATTGGTTGGCACAGGTATGAAATTGCAGGGTCTAAAGCTCACATCTATGTTTTTTTAGGGTTTTGGGTCTCAGCCATAGGGATGTCATGGAGAATTTTCAACCGAATCCTTTCAGCCGCATGCATGACACATCTTCCCTGCGATTAGAACCTAAAGGTTGAATTTTTCAGTTGACCGA
Source organism: Pinus taeda (assembly GCA_000404065.3). Lineage (NCBI taxonomy): Eukaryota > Viridiplantae > Streptophyta > Pinopsida > Pinales > Pinaceae > Pinus > Pinus taeda. The sequence goes on along the minus strand of APFE031274204.1, from coordinate 16,292 downwards.
AGTTTTCTCCTATTGACCACAGAGTTCAATAGTGGACTATAGATAGTGAAAATTGACTATAGGTTCCTGAATTAGGGTTTTTGGATTATTAACATTGTTGGATTCATCTCATTGATATTTTTTAGTTGATTTTGTTTGATATATTTATGATTGAAGATATGGATCATTGTACTTTATTTTTCTTAATCATTCAATGACAATCTAATAAGAAGAATAATTTGAAAGGGTTTTCCCCATAGTGGGCTTTTCTTTGGTCTCTGAACACTCTCGGTGTCTCTATGTGTGAATTGTTTTCTTCTATTGTTCCTTTATGTTCTACTGCATTGATGATGATATTGTTCCTTCTACATATTTGCATAGGGAGTTGAATAATTATATGATTTTATGGGGTGAATTTAAATATGGAAATAATGAAATGAAATTATCAAAGGAAAAAAACAATATATCCCTATGAAAAATTAACATGGTATCAAAGTTGAGATGAAGAAAAGTCATTAAAATCGTCCTTGAGAATACACCTTTCATGGAAGCAATAGAAGATGGAGGATACCTAAAATAATAATAGGGTTTGAAGGAAACCATAGGCAATTCGTGTATTTGGTTTTGATGGATATCATGAGGTTAGGGTTTGGAAGAAACCCTATATTATGAAAAATATTGGAGATCTGGACTTTAGAAAGCCTAGAATGGTCAATGTGAAGATGTTCAAGCACTTGTTACAGATTTAATGTATCCCTAGATGGGATAGTCTCAATTAAGCCTTAGTTATTGATGAACTTGGTGAGTATAATGAAGGTAACAATGTTATATGGTCAATGGACAGTCATGACTCTTGAAGAATGGTTCAAGAGGGAGATGATCTCCTCTCGTTAAAAGATAAGTACCTTTTAGATTTATGTTACCTCTTTGTGATTCTATTCATGTTTGACTTTATTGCTTTGATTATTATTTATACTTCCTGCATGTATATTTGAGTATTTGGATACCTTTAACCTCTTGACGAGATGTGATAAGTGGATCATTCTTGAGGATCATCTGACATGTAGGAAAATATGGATAGTGCAGGAAGAGAAGATCTATTGCTAGAAAAAAAAAAAGGAAAAGAAGCACCCAATGAAAAAGTTGAAAAAGTGCTCCAACTGCCATTATCAAGGTGCATAGGTATTTGAGTGCTACAAGGTATATATCATACATTGTTTCAGTGTTATGTTTCAACTACAACATTGGATGTCTAGGTAAGCCCTAAGATATGATGAATATCAGCTTCAAAAATGGCTCATGCATGCATATGAAAGTAAGTTTTATTCATGGTACTTATGATGAGATGATGCACTTGGTATTGGACAAGTATCGTACATTCTATTAAGTGATGGTAAATATAGATAGAAACATTGATTTTTGATATATTGGTATACTTTATATTTGGAAAAATATCTCACATATTAGACATGATGGATCTCCTAAATGCATTGATCTTTGATACTATTGATAATGATTGTGATAAGCATGATAATAATGATGATAGAAGTGTAACAATATGATTATTGCTCAAGATCTCCTTATTGACCTTGGGTTAGTAATTCTTACACTATGGAAAGATTGAATGACTTGATTTGATGATTGAATAAATGTAAATAAGTGATGTAGCACTTCTAATCTTTGAAGTATGATGATAAAATTGCCAGCTTCCCTAATCATAAGACTTTAACTCTTCATGAAATTTGATGGCATGTTCATATGTGATGATGAAGTAGTTGATGCTAACATGTTATGGATATGATAAATATATGTGGCAGAACCTTATATAGTTGGATTTGATGATTTAACAGTCTTATTGATGGATGAAATATTATCATAGACTAATTGATGACTTGAATGATGATGGCTGAAGTGGATACTCATTAAGAGGGATAAACTCTTCATAAGATCCCTACACCTATTATCATTTTCATAAAAAGTATAGAATATTATTTATTTTCAAAGTAAATAGACAAATATCTAATGTTTTTGGTATAAAACAAGTTCGGATCTAGGTAGAGAAGGGTTCTCCTAGTCCAAGCCACAACTACATGGAAGAAGGCCTATGGGTGCAATTGTGCCTATAGGTCACAAATTTTGAAGCCTCATGCACCAAATCAGAAGTGCACCTAGAGTATGATAGTCCTACAAACATTGAGAAAACATTAGAATGTCTTATGTGCATGGAAGTTGGAATATTTGACTTACTATAGAGAATGTGAATGTGTTGGCTAAACTTGTTTTTCCAGGGGACCAAAATATGCATATCAACATGTTATTTTGATTTGATCATTAATTCTAGTACATGATAGTAATTGATAATAGTTGTTGATTGGTATAGATGAGAAGTATTGAAATGTTGACATGATAACTGATAGTTCATGGATATGTTCAGGCTTGATTGAATTCACAGTGATAAAAAATTAAGGTTTTGATTTGATAACTGATGAATTGCCTTGATGACAATGATATAGTGGCTTTCAATAACTAATATTGGTATTCAATAATGGTTTTGTATTGGATTCATTGGCTTTGGAACATTTGTTGAATTATAAACAGTTATGAGTTATCCTTGGTATATGCATGAAACTTATATGACTTGTCCTTGATATATGCATTCTCATTTAGTGGCAAGAAATGATTCAAAAGGATGGATTGATATTGCTTCATAAAAATTTGTTGACATTACAATATATGAGGTCATAACTTGGTATTTTGATGTGAGATCTACCTGACATTTGGTCCGAAGAGTTCTTCACAAGAATATTGGAAGAAACTTTTATGAGTTTGATATTAATTTTGATCTAGCATCTAAGGGTTGATAAGTTGAATTAGTTTATTTGATTGCACAATATTGATTTGTGTAAGGTTGGTCATATTGGTTTGGTCAAGTGTTATGTTTGCAGAAATAATTTTATGAAGCAAGCTCCCTAACCTTCCTATGTTTGCATTGGCATTTATCTAGTGAAGTCAAGAAAATGTATCGATCTAAAACTCTACTTTAAAAGGGGTCCAAGGTATGACTTTGATTTTGGCTTTACATGTTAATGGTATACTCTTGACAAGTAATGAGAATCTGATGATCAAAGTATGAGGGATTTGTCTTTTGAAGCTCAAAATAATGAATCATGGCATGATAAATCACTTTCTAAAGTTTGGAAAAGAAAATCTTTATCTTGAATCTACTGAAGACTTTTTGGAAAGTGGAAATGCAAATCTTTGGAAACCTTTGATTGAATTTCAAGATATTATAAAGATATATTGTTGAACATGACTTGGAAATCAATAGTTGATTGAAGCATTAATGTTTCATGTGAACACTCATCTGTATGTGTATATATATATGTTTTGCATAAAACTTGATTGAGTCACTTCACACACGTGGAGCTGTCATCGAGTACCCTTCAAGATATTTGCATGGGACGATCAATTTTTGGTTTGGTACATTCTTTCTATGATATGTGACTATATAGATACACTAATTTTTTTTGTATCATTATTGATGAGATGAGCACATATTGGTGTTGCCTCGGTATGAGATCTTCCTTGATATTTTTTATGAGAAGTTCATAGCTTTAAGAACAATCGAGGTTTAATATGATGTTGTTGGCATAGCTAGTTGTGACGAAAGTTGAAGATGATATTTGGAGAGATATTTGAGAAAGTTTTGGATATGACAAGATACATTGTGATAATATTGAGTGGGATCTAATTGGTAGAGAATCTCGTATATAGTTGGGGCTGAGATATCTTCATATATTGAGTCAGTGTTGTCATATGAGACAAGCTTAATGTTAATTTTTGCAAATAGGGTCAAATTCCACCTTGGATAGCTTAGATGAACTATATTATGATTTCCTTAAATTTCTCTTTTCGAGAGGACCAAAATCGACTTAAAGATCACCCCATTTGGACAAGCAGAAGTTGATTTTCAAATTATTTTATTCATTCGTGTATAATGGAATGGGTTGGCCCTATGCACATGTGATATTGGTTAGGTCGACCTTAACCCCAAGTGGACCCTCATGAAACCCAATAAACAGAAGTGACCTCAAGCTCATGTCTACACACTGATCAAGCCATATTCTACTCCTCTTTTGTCTTTGTTCACATAGGTTTGATGGAAGAAGTTTGTGCAAGGGTCCGAAATCATAGGGTGAAGCTCGCACGAATCTAGGGTTTTCTGTTTCTCAGATGTTGGCACATAAATAAGTATTTTTTTCCTTGGATGTTGGCACACAATGGCCCTAAGAGCATCCAGGAAACCTTAGACACTGGCACAGAAGCCTAAGGGAGCATCCATGGTTTCAGAAGCAGATTTGAAAGTGTTGGTCCTCATATGCACACACAAAGTGATCGAGGGTGCATCTGAGCAGTCCCAGATGCCCACACAAAGGCTTAAAGGGAACATCCAGGGTTCCAAAGGTAGATCAGATAGTATTATTCCATGGACGCTTGCACAAAGTAGTTAAGGGAGTGTCTAAGAAATCTTGGACACATGCATAATAAATAGAAGAGAGTGTCAAAGGGTTTGAAGAAAATCTGAGTAAGTTAGACCCCAGATGCATGCATACAATCTTCTTGAGAGCGTCAGGGTAGATACAGATGCTCTCACATAGTGGTTGAGGGATCCTCTAGGGATTTTTAGATGCACACAGTTAGATTTTCTGAGAGCATCCTGGATTCTAATCTAGTGTTTGATAGTTGACTTCAGTTGGCTTCAATGGTCTGATGGATCAAGGGTTTCTCTCTATTGTTATGTATATCTATAATATGTTTATGTAAATATCCACTGCAAATTTATGTATTGGGATCGTTGTACTCTCTATTGAAAACATTTTATGACGATCTATTAAAAAAGAAAATTTGAAAGGGTTCCCCCTTGTGGGATTTTCACCCATTCTTCGACCAACCTTTTGTCTCTTATGATTGTGTTGTTGTCTTATTTTTCATTGCATGTATTGTTCTATCTTCAGTTACATTTTATGATTGGTTACATTTCTAATAATTGGATGCATTGTTAATGAAGAAGTAAATTGGGCTAAAGTAATTGACACAACATAGAAAAATCTGAAAAATTAACTTGGAATTAGTGTTGAGGTGAAGGACAATCCCAAAAGAAGACAAGCATTGAATCCCTAGTTATTCGAAAGAAGATTTCATAGTCAAGGTCAATATGTCTTCCTCTACCTTCAAGGAACATGAAAATTTGGGTGACACATCAAACTTTGCTGCATGGAAATTCAAGTTGAAGATCATAGCTAGCAATAATGATGTGCTGGAATACATTCAAGGAAAGATTCTTGAGCCTCCAAAAAATGCTTTTGCTTCCCTCAAGAAGAGGTACAAGAAAGGTGAGTCCAAAGTAAAGAAAATTATAGCTGATGGTTTACAAGATCATTTACTTTCATATCTTGGGAATTTAATAAAGTCTAAAGACATGTATGATAAGATAGTCGACATGTATGAAATCAATACTTTGAATGAGATCATCACCTTGAAATATAAAATCAAGGAAACCAAGATGAACAAAGGAGAATTTGTTCAATCCTACATTATGAGGATATCACACCTTAGAGATCAATTGCAAAGAGTTGGAGAAAATGTGGTTGACAGGGAACTAGTAGTTGTGACTCTTAGAGGTATCCCTCCTATTTGGTAAACCTTCATTACTACAATAAGAAACAATAATATCCTTTTGTCATTTGATGAAATTTTTGGGAAGATTACTCAAGAAGAATCAAGGATGATAGCAAGAGGAGGGATTCAAAAGCATGAAGAGGGAGAGCCTGCTGCATATATCACTCATGAAAAAAATAAGAAGGGAAAAGGAGGTCCATCAAGGAAGCCTCCTTCTCTAAATGCAAAAGGAAAGAATGAAAGATCGTTATCTCATATTGAATGCTACAATATCCACAAGAAAGGTCATTATGCATGACACTATCCCGAGAAGAGAAAAGGGCCATGTTACAACACCAAAAGCAACAACAATAATAAAAGAAGAAAAGGCAATCAAAGGAATAACCGTGATAGAAGATATGAAAGAAGAATAAGAAATTCCTCAAGCGACCATGAAGGAAATCGTCCTTCTCAAAAGAAGTCAACGACTCCTAGGTATGAAAGCAATGTTGTAAATAAATCTAAATACATTCTTATTTATGCCCTTACTATTTTTTCTCCACCAGATTTGTGGGGTAGTTGGTTGGTTGATACAACATTACTTTCATCTCTATTCTAGTATAGAGGGATACTAAGCTAAATATCATTATTGGAGACAAATACACTCATCATGTGAAAGGATTTGGGTTCATCAAATTTCATTTGAATTATGGGGAATCAATTATGCTCCATGATGTTATGTATGTGTCGAGATGAATCTGGTATCTATATTTGCATTGGAAGATAAAGGGAAGATGGGTTCCTTCATCAAAGGAAATCTTTTTACTTGGTCTATTGATTCACCTATGAGAGATGCATTCACGTTTGTATAAAGACTTGAAGGACTCTAAAAAATAATTTGAAGGCATCTCCTAGCATTGGTTCATAATACCAATCATCTGAGCGAGTTATGGCACTGCAGACTGGCACATCTACACTATGATTCTCTTTTGAAATTAAAGAAACTAGTCTCAGGTATACTTGATGTTTAAGATAATCATGATGGAATCTTTCCAGGTTGTACGTGTGGAAAGAAAAAAAGGGGACCATTCCCCTCTAGTGAGAAAAATACAAATGACATCCTCCATCGCATTCATTCTGATACATGTGTTCTGATGCCCTTGCATTCTATTGGTGGTCATCTCTACTACATCACATTTATTGACAACTTGTCAAGAAAGACATGGATATACTACCTTAAACACAAGGATGAACTATTTGAAATGTTCAAGGAATTCAAAGCCTTGATAAAAAATCAAACAGGAAAAAGAATCAAAGTATTCAGGTCTAAAAGTGGAGGGGAATACATGTCAAACAAATTCATATCTTTTTGCAAGAAAGAAGGGATCAAGAAGAAAATAATTGTGCCATATACTCCTAAACATAATGGTTTAGCTGAAAGGAAGAATAGGTCTATATTAGAGGCTTCTCGTGCCATGCTCCATGATCAAAAGGTGCCAAAGTTCCTTTAGGCCAAAGCCACACATGTTGTTGTCTATGTTCAAAACAAGGTGCCCCATCAAGAATTTGAAAACAAGACCCCCGAAGAAATATTCACAGGTGTCAAACCTGATATTAGCCATCTTCGTGTAATTGGATGCCCCGTATATTTTCATGTGTAAAGGGACAAAAGGAACAAGTTAGAAGCTACATGAAGAACTTGTATGTTGGTGGGTTATTTTGAAAATTCTAAATCATATATAATATATATTCCTAGTCAAAGGAAGGTTGAAATTAGCAAGGATGTAACATTCGATGAAGATGTATCTCTTGGAAAAGAAAGAGACCCTCCTCTACCTCCTCCTCCCAAGAAGGAGAACGATGACTAGGATATTCTAGATGGTCCTTCCGTGCCTGAGTTTGATATTTTTGATGATCCCATGGATCATTTAAATCCTCCTACTAGGAAGAGACCACTTTGGATCTGTGATACTATCCAGAATGCTGAAAGAAATGCTCCCATTCGTAGATCATTTAGAGAAAGGAAGCAACCATGCAGGTATCAGGCATAAGTTGTAGCCATGAGCACTATGATTCAATTCGAACTATCCTCATTCGGAGAAGTTGTAAAATAACAAGTTTCTAAGGATGTTATGGCCAAGGAATATGAATCAATTGTGAAAAATGATGTATGGGGTATTGTGCCAAGACCGAATGGGAAGTCTGTTGTGACTTCAAAGTGGGTATTCAAGATCAAACATATTGATGGCAGCATTGAGAAATACAAATCAAGGTTCGTAGCTCAAGGATTCTCTTAGAAAAAGGGAGAATATTATGATAACATATTTTCTCCTGTGGCTCAATATACAACCATCCATTTGGCAATTTTCCTTGCTTCTAATTAAGGATGGACTCTTCATCAAATGGACATACAGACCACATTACTTCATGGCATGTTACAGGAAGAGGTATACGTTGATCAAACACAGGGATTTGAAGTGGAAGATCAAAGAACACATGTTTGGAGATTGAATAAGGCATTGTATGGTTTGAAGCAAAGCTCTTTGAGCTTGGTATGCACACATTGACAATTACTTAATGAAGTTGAGATTCACAAGAAGAAATTTTGATCCCAACCTCTACTTCAAGGTAGTCCAAGGTATTCTGTTGATTTTGGTTTTATATGTTGATGATCTAATCTTGAAAGGTAGTGAGCCTACGATTATCGAGTGTAAGAGGGAGCTAGCCTTTGAATTCGATATGAAGGAACTTGGTCTCATGCACTAATTTCTAGGCCTTGGGGTGTGGCAAAGGGTTGGTGATATTTTCCTTTCACAAGGAAAATACATTGTGAAGTTTCTAGAAATATTTGGAATGACTGAATGCAAATCAATGGCTACACTGATGGAAATTAACTTCAATAAATTATGTGGAGAAGTTGTGGGCCCTGACTTGGAAAATCCATCCAAGTATAGAAAAATGATTGGGGCTCTAATGTTCCTTGTGAACACCTATCCATACATATGCTAGTAGTAAACACATTGTTCAATTCATGACCGAGCCCCTCCATGCACATTGGATCAGTTCCAAACACATACTCGTATATTTGCATGGGACGATCACAATTGGTTTGAGATATTCTATGAGAGATGTTCAACTTCATGGATACATTGACGCTGTCTGGGCAAGAAATATTATTGACATAAAAAGTATATTTGGATGTTACTTTAGCCTTGGATCTGCCATGATACCTTGGATGAGTAGGAAACAAAAGTTTTTAGCATTGAGCATTGCCAAAGAAGAATACATTACCACTAGCATGGCTAGATGCGAAGCAGTTTGGTTGAGGAAGCTCTTTGGAGAGCTACTTGAGTAGGTCCTATACACTACAATGATATACTATGAAAATAAGGGTGGGATCTGTTTGGAAGAGAATCACGTGTTTCATGACAAGTCCAAGCACATTGATATTTGATATCATTTTTATTTGAGACATGGTGCAAAGAGAAACTGTTAAACTCCATCACATTTCAAGAGATGAACTGATTTCATATATTCTCACCAAGGTATTACCAAAATGAAAGTTCTTGGTCTTTAGAGAGCATCTTAGAATTATGGATGTGGCCCCTTTGGATAAGGGGCAACGCTAATCGAGGACACTAAGCCAACTCTTCCCACCCTGTTTGAGCTCCCAGGGTGAGGAATTGAGATAGAGGGATGCTGGGGTTGAGGGATCTCTAAACAATAGGGTACTCACCTATCTGTTACCCATAGGGTTTGATATTCTTCTCCCTTACTTTCATAGTGTCGAAGATGATTCTCCCCTATCTGGTCTATGCATAGTATACCCCAGTTGGCATCATACCCTCAAGCAAGGCTTGTTGGGAATATTGCTCCCCATTTGGCCAATGGGTTAAGAGTGTATTTGGGGTGTACAAACAAAGTCGACTATGATGCACGTGTTCTATTGCATGACTACTGAGGGTCATTGATGGGAAGATTGGAAGGAAATAGGATTGGGCTGAGACTTTCTCCCCTTTTTATATTTTGGGTTGAGAATGAGCTCCCTGATGAGATTACAGGGTCGAAGATGTGCTCCCTTATTGATTAGTTATCTTATTGCTCTGTATGGGTGGAATCTATTGCTCCTTGATTCTTATTGTTTTAGATATGAGAAAGTTTTAGTAGATAGAATTGAGCAGAGACAACAAAATCATGACATCAACATGACAGAATGATGTGATGATCAACAGACAGATATTGGCAGGTGGAATTATTCCTAGTTGAGAGGGAGTGTTAATTTTTGCAGTTAGGGTCAAATTCCACCTTGGATAGCTCATACAACCAAGATTATGATTGCATTAAATTCATATTTTGGAGAGGACCAAAATCAACCTAAATATCACCCCATTTGTACAATTGGAATTTGATTTTAGAATTATTTTATCCATTCATGTATAATGGAATGGGTCAGCCCTAGCACATGTTAAATTGGTTAGGTCGGCCTCAACCCCAAGTGGAGCCTCATGAAAACCTATAAATAGAATCAAACTCAAGCTCATTTCTACACATTGATCAAGCCATCTTCTAATCTTCTCTTTGTCTTAGTTCGCATAGGTCTGACGGAAGAAGCTCGTGCAAGGGTCTGAAATAACAAGGGTGAAGCTCACGCAAATCTAGGGTTTTTTGTTTCTTAGATGCTGGCACGTAACTACTGTGGCCCTGGGAGCATCCAAGAAGCCTTATATGTTGGCACAAAAGCCTAATGGAGCATCCAGGGTTTCAAAAGTAGATCTGAAGGTGTTAGTCCTCAGATGCATGCACAAAGTGATTCAGGGTGCATTCGAGTAGTCCCAGATGCCCTGATAAAGGCCCGAAGGGAGTGTCCATGGTTCTAGAGGTATATCAGATAGTATTAGTCCCTGAACACTTGCAAAAAGTAGTCAAGGGAGCATCTAAGAAGTCCCAGACACATGCACACTAACTAGAAGAGAGTGTCTAAGGGTTTGAAGTGGATTTGAGTAAGTTAGACCTCAGACGAACACATACAGTTTTCCTAAGAGCATATAGGCAAACACAGATGCTCTCACACAGTGGTTGAGGGAGCGTCCACGGAGTTTCAAATGCACACGGTTATTATTTTGGAGAGCGTCCTGAATTCTAATCTAGGGTTTGACAATTGTCTTCAGTTAGATTCAGTGGTCTGATGGATCAAATGTTTCTCTCTGTTGTTTTGTATATCTACATTTTTTGTTGTTGTAAATCTCCACTAAAAATTTATGTATTGGACTCATTGTACTCTGCTGAAAATGTTTTATGAAGATATATTAAAGAAGAAGATTTGAAAGGGTTTCAACCCCCTTGTGGGATTTTTCCTTGGTCTTGGACCAATCTATTGTCTCTTATGGTTGTGTTGTTGTATTCTTTGTCATTCCATATATTTTTCTATCTTTAGTTACAATTATGATTGGTTACATTGATAATAATTGGATGCATTGTTAATGAAGAAGTAAATTGGGCTAAAGTAATTGACACAACATATAGAACAATCTGAAAATTTAACACTTAGGCTTGTGGTTGCTGCCTCCATGAGAGAGAGGATGAATAAAGTATCCCTTTTATGATATATATATTTTTGATATGATATATGATTTGATTGGGACATTATGATTAATAAGGTACCAAATATGAGCATGATGTACAGAGAGCATGACTGATCGAGAACACTGAATCAACTCTTCCCCCCTGTCTGAGCTCTCGGGATGAGGAATTGAGATGAAGGGCTCCTAGGGTTGAGGGATCTTTGGAAAATAGGGTTGTAGATGTTGCTTCCCTATCTTGGTTTTGCAAAGTATACCCAAGTTGGCATCATACCCACAAGCTAGGCTTGTTGGGATTGTCCCTCCCAATCTGGCCAACGGGTTGAGGAGGCTTGGCGGTGGGTGGTCATTACCTTTGGTAAGTCGGGTATCTCACCCAAACTCAGATTATGATGCAAGTGTTCTACCACATTAATATTGAGTGTAATTTTTGGGAAGATCAATGGGAAATAGGATGGGTTGAGATGTGCTCCCCTATATCACCTATTGCTTGATATGGAGTTGAAAATATTTTTCTCCCCCATGAGATTCTGGGTTGAGATGTGCTCCTCAACGTGGTTTCAGGTTGAGATGTACTCCTCAACGTGGTTTTAGGTTGAGATGTGCTCCTTGATGTTGTTTCAGATTGAGCTAGGATCTCTGATGTTTATGTGGGTCGTAGAATTCGCTCCTCATTGATGTTTCCTGGGTAGTAGCATTGGGATATCACTAGCAGTCATTTCGAGTTGAGGCTAAGTACCCTGACGTAGATTCAAGTTGAAATGTGCTCCTTGATATTTTTTTGAATTGAGATGTGCTCTTTGACGTGATAGAGGGTGGTATCTTAGGCTCCCCTCTAATGTCAAATTATTCTTTTAGATTCAAGAATATTCAACATATAAGTAGAGGCGATCAAGAGATAAGTGGAGATGAGCAGAAATGTGCAGTGATGACACTTGATGATGAGATACTTGAAACAAGATATGATTTGATGACAAGATCCTTGTGATGATTACTTGATGTAGTTGGAATTTCTCCCTAGCTGAGAGGGCGTGTTAATTTGGAAGCTCAGTGACAAATTCCAACCATGGGATGAGATTCCTTTTTTCGAGAGGACCAATTTGGACAAGGTAAAGTGTTTTTTCCAATTAAATCCCACATGTGCATATTTGATCAAGTCGACCTTAAAACAAATTGGACACCCTTGGAAGGCTACACGTGAACTCAACCTCATTTGGACACAACCATGAGACATTCTTCTATTCTCTTCTTTGGTTTGGCTCACATAGGTCTGAGGCAAGTTCGTGGAGATTGGTTAACACAAGTATGAAGTTGTAGGGTCATAAGCTCACATATTTCTTTTGTAGGGTTTTGGGTCTTAGTCATAGGCATGTCATGGAGAAATTTTGATCGAAGCCTTTTAGCCACATGCATGACACATCTTTCCTACAACTGGAACCTAAAGGTTGAATTTTTCAGTTAACCAAAGTTTTCACCCATTGACCACAAAGTTTGGTAGTTGACTATCAATAATAACAATTGATTATAGGTTCTTGAATCAGGGTTTTTGGATTATTAGCATTGTTGGGCTCATCTCATGAATATTGTTTAGTTTATTTTGTTGGATAGATTTATGATTGAAGATACGGATTAGTATACCCTCTTTTGTTTAATCATTCAATGAAAATCTAATAAGAAGAAGAATTTGAAAGGGCTTTCCCCTGGTCTCCGACCAATCCTGGTGTCTCTATGTGTGAATATTTTTCTTCTTTTGTTCCTTTATGTTATATTGCATTAATGATGATATTTTTATTTCTATAGCGTTGTAGATATTGTTGAATAATGATGTAAATTTGAATAATGACATGATGCTATGGGGTGAATTTAAATATGGAAATAATTAAATGTAATTATCAAGGAAAAGAACAATATAGCCCTAAGAAAAATTAACATGAATCACCTCAAATGGATGTTGTATGAGAAATTTATGGTTGTCTGGAATTTTTGAGAAACACACAAAAATGATGTGCAGTTGTGTAACATGAAACAACGAGGAGGAGACATGGACGATACAACTGCTAACTCGGAAGATGACATGTTGATGTGACAACAGTCTAGGCTACTATTGTGGTAATTGATGTGGCATTTGAGTAGGAAATGACATGACATATGATTATGTCATGATGTGGTATTTGACTGGGTTGATGTTTAGGCAATTGAATGTTCAGCTGGCATCTTCGTTGGTCAATGTTATGCTACCATATAGTCCATTTCTAGGTTTCGATGTGGCATTCCTGAATTGACAAAAAATGATTTAGCGACAATGCAAGTGATAGCTAGGGGAATTAAACTCATGAAATCACCCAAACAAATCCAATGACTTACTCTTAGTCCAAGGTCAGACATGTGTTGTAGGGTAACAAATTATTTATTTGAAGTTTAATATGTGTCATTTTGTTTAAAAATGGAGTGTCAAATGGGATTGACCTTGTTCTCTCCACAATATAGTCCAATCGACCCATTCGTAATGCCCACGTTGAGTTATTAACACACCATCCAAATATTTTGTTGAAAATAAAACTCATCTTCTTTCCCAAAACGCATAATTTTTTGTTGACTTACCATTATACAAACTGACATGAACTGGAGCATAGAGTTTGACAAGATTTGGATTACATGTTTTATTTGTAGGTTTTGATGAAGACCAAAGCACACCCAATAGATTTGAAGTTGCAAGTCAAAAAAAATCTTGTATTTCACCAGTACCACTGTGCATTGTTTGCAACAATTATGTTTTTCATTTAAACTGTTACCCTATTTAAATTTATTGCAATGTGGTTTTTAAACATGCCATATTTTGGAAAGTTTGGTGAGAATCTAGTGAAATTTTTTGGGCCAACTCTTAATTTTTTTGTTTAAAATGAAGTTTTGACTACATATATGGACTTGGCACCATGAAAAATCCATCATGTTGTGGAGAGTACAACTCAAACTTATGATTCCAAGAAATCCCTGTCAGATTATAAGTAAATTAGACTAGAAAATATTCCAAAAAACCCTCAAAAATGTAGAATAAGTATACCACTACTTTACACAACACACACACATATATATTCTAAGATTAATTTTAAACAAATTCTCATAGTCTTTACTACTATACTATATATATATATATATTGTTATTTTAATTTCGTTTATTTAATAATAAAGCAAGAAAACCTTTTAGGAAATTAGAATTTAAAATTTAATTAAGTTTTTATCTTTTAAATCATTAGTATTTTATATTTGAAACATTGTTTTAGTTCTTAAACATCTATGAATTTTGTTGCAAAATATCTCTTTATATACTCGAAATCTACAACTTGAAAATCATAGTAAGAATCTTATGCATACCTCAAATTCTTAGCTCCTAAAATTCTAATGGTTTTCCTCCTTCATATATTCCCCTTATCCTATAGATCTTCCTACCAATGGTTACTTAACGAGGTGGTTATTATTACACCACCAAATTAAATCTTACAGAAAAGAAACTTCAAAATCAAAACTCAAAAGAAAAAAAGCATTGATTTATTTATTTATTTTATCCTACTCTCCTTGAAAAAGGAAATATTTTCTCAAGTGAAGTATTCCCAATGTAACCATTTACAGATCAAGATCTATAGTGTGCACATATCCAACTCTGAAAAATATATCTCAATGTTTACGGGGATATGAGAGGCCAACTATACATATGGATTTGGTGTAAAGATTTGTTGAAGAATGGAGGAATGTTATGGCGTAGCAATTGTTTGGAACCAATATTCAATGTAGTCCTTGCTTCCTAAAAAATGCTTGAACATCATTTTAGTTTCTTTGTTGGTCTAGAGTTTGTTGATTTAGGGTAGCATTGGATGTGCTCTAGGCCTGAAATTTTATAGGGAAGCTTGGGCACATGTATTCCAAAGAACCCAAAAAGTGTTTTGGGAAATTCCACCCAATTTTTTTTATTAAAATAATTAATAGTTTTTAATGGGACCCTAAGTCTAAACTTAGGAAATAAAAAATATTAAAGGGTATTTATCTAATTGTGGGTGTAACTTCTAGAAGAAGACGAGGATTAAGCTAAAATGATCTTAGCCATTGATTAGATTTTAATCTGGGTCGTTTAATGACAATGAGAAGATTATTTAAGGGAGCTTGAGGGCCATTTAGAAAACACATTGAGAGATCAAGAGATCGAATTTTTGAAGTGAGAAGTTCTCAGGAAGAAATTCTTATTGAGGAGATTTCTTGTAGTTGAGGGGCAGGGATAGCATTTAGAGAGAGAGAGAGAGATTTTCTCAGCTGGAGAATCATCAGTAGATAGAACCAGAGAGTGATCCAGTAGTTCTCACGCAGAGGCTGATGTAGGGCCATGCAGAGGCAACGTAGAGGGTGAGAGAGTCTGAAATTTTGTAGCAGAAGCAGTTTTAGAAGCTGAGAATCGGGGTGTGAGACCGAGAGGTTGAGAGAAATGACTCCAAGCATAAAATCCATCAGCTAGCTGGGTGACATAGTGCCTAGAGGGGTTGACGCATGGATTACGTGAGGACTGCACAAAGGCAGTGAAGGGCATACCAGAGGCACTTCATCCAGTGTACGGATCAACTGGGATTTTTCTCAGTGATTGTGTGAGATAATCTCACAAATATTTCTACCAATATTTCTCTCTCTGTAACTAAATAACCCGAGAGGTATTTAGAGGTGTATTCAGAATTTGCTACAGCTTAATAATAATAAACCCTCAGTTCTGCTACACTGGTTTTCCCACATTGGGTTTTTCCGGGGACATTTGTCCAAAAATAACGGTGTCATTTGTGTTCTATTTTCTTTCTTGCTCAGTCTCTTGTTTCTGCATAATATTTAATTAAGTGAAGATTGCAGTGTATTTACTTCAATATTCTGTTAGGATATTCCGAAACATAGGAAATAGTTAAGTTCAACTTGGTCTAGTATAGAGTTAGGTAAAGTGTGTTTATTTACCGTTGTACATTTTGTAACTTACAATCCGACAATCACGATATGTAGTGATCTGACGGTTCATTCTCTCCTCGGTATTACCGACACTTGATCCGTGGC
>APFE031274200.1:0-10023 GCA_000404065.3 Pinus taeda | reverse complement strand
TTCACTGATTCTGATTGGGCTGGTGACCCTGATGATCGGAAGTCTACTGTCAGTTATGTCTTCACTCTTGGTTCAGGACCTATTACATGGGCTTGTAAGAAATAGGCTGCCATTTCTCTTTCGTCAGCAGAAGCAGAGTATCATGGTGTCGTGGAAGCTAGTAAGGAAGCCTTGTGGCTTCGTCAGATCCTATCAGAATTTGGCTTTGAGCAGCAACATCCATCCACACTTTGGTGTGATAATCAAAGTGCCATTCAGCTATGCAAAGATCCATTCCAGTATCAGTGCAGAAAACACATTGAACTACACATGCACTTCATCAGAAAGCTCATTCATGACCATGTTCTTGAAGTGCAATATTGTTCAACAGATGATCAGGTTGCAGACATCTTCACAAAGGCTCTCACAGAGGTGAAGTTCACTAAACTTCGATATATGCTTGGAGTTCAGGAAGTTGTCACTAAGGGGGGATAGGCTCTAGTGCCTCTTTCCTTCTCCTATTGTGTCATATTTGTAAATCCTTCAATCCTATCCCAAGTTGTTCTTAAGGGGGGATGTTAGGATATTCCGACACATAGGAAATAGTTAAGTTCAACTTGGTCTAGTATAGAGTTAGGTATAGAGTTAGGTAAAGTGTGTTTCTTTACCGTTGTACATTTTGTAACTTACAATCCGACGGTCACGATATGTAGTGATCCGACGGTTCATTCTCTCCTCGGTATTACCGACACTTGATCCGTGGCTTGACACCCGATTGGTCCATGAATTCTATTTAAAGCGCATGGAGGGTCATTTGTAGGTTCACCGTGCCTGAGAGAAGCTTATGTAAATTTTCATTCTTTTATTAATAAATTTCCTGTAGTAGCCACGTTGGCGCAGACCGTGGACTGTTTCCCTCTCTGAGGGTTTTAACCACGTCAAAATACTGGTGTATTGAACTGTGATCTGTTTGTGAGCGGTGTCCTTTTGGTGTTCTGTCTGAGGAACTTACCCTGTAAATCCCTACACATACTTTTCTGGTAGCGACATTGAGGTTTGGGTTCCACAGCTAGTCCACTTCCGCCTCCTACCAAACATGAGCTACGATGCGGTACGATGTGCACTCCATACCATGACACCCACCCAACTCTACCGCATTCACTCTTTTTCTGAGTCACCAACACCACCTTAACACCCATGAAGTCCTCTGAATTAGCACTCAGGCACAACAATATCACCAACTTTCCTCGAGCCTGATGACCTACACCACCGAGCCCCTTTCACATTCAGTTCTAGCCACCCAACACTGGTTCAATCCCCAAAGTATACACCGCTCCCAGATGAGACGCTCGTAGATAGAAACTTGCCAAAGACCACACACTTTTGCATCCATAGAAAAAGGAGCCACAAAGTACCACAAACCCGAAGCAACGAGAGGTAAGTGGGGTAAGGGCTTCCCCAATTCCCCATTGGTACTCCACTCAAATCCACCAAGAATCCAGGAATGGACCCTACAAGAGAACCTGCAATATACCACAATTCATTAAGGTCTCTAGAAGAAGAAAGCCATTGACGGTTTAGGCTTCGAAAGCTCACCCAGTTAAGAGGGTGCCACAAAGAGAACCAAAATAAATACAAGAGAAAAAGGTTGAAGGATCCCTTCTGCAACCAAATGCCACCCCTGTCACTATCCAAGGGTGACAAGTTGCCTTATCCCACCTCCAATATACATTAACAAGGCACCATTCTCAGTCGCACACCCCAAACACTCATCACCAAAATATGATTACCATGCCCATTGAGCTCCGTAAGGTACCTATCTCCCATTCGCCTCTGCTTAAATGCACATGAATGCAGATAGCTAGTTTCACATGGACGTACCTCAGTATACCCTGTCACACGTCTTTTTTGCATATAGACACAACCCCGATGTCTCGGGTTATCCACCCTATCGAGTTTTTATTTTAATACATTAATATAAACAAATTATAAATATTTTTATTAAATCTTTATATAAATATTATATTAAAATAATACACATTTTTAGTTTAAAAATTATATTTATTTTCCATTTCTATATTACAATTAATACAGTAAAAACTTTTTACGTTTAAACTTGAAATAGTGAAATATTTAAAGAAAAATTTATTAAAATAAAACTCTTCATAATTAAATTTAATAAATTATATTATTCTTTTATCAAGCTTTTGTGATCCATAATAAATTAAACATCTTTCAGGTCGAGTCATCACAGAGACTGTACAAAATCAATATTATTTTTACATATTCAAACTATATTATTTTTATTGAAATAAATAAAATATCCAATATTATTTATAAATTTCAAAATCTATTTATTTTATATTAAATAAAATATTATTATTTACCAATTCTCCAAAATCTATGAAAAAAATTCTCCTCTCATAAAATTTAAATTTTGATACGTCTTCAATAACATTCAATTCTATATCTCATTCTATGCAACTTTGTGATTCTTCGTATTTACATCAGCTCTCATATCACTCTATATAAATTATATTATCCATAATTTAATACAATTTAGTTTATATTATTATGCATATGACTAGTAAAAAATTTCACAGTTTATATATAGGTTAACAGTAATTTATTTTTTATTATTTAAATTAATTAAAAATATTATAAATTTAAATTTAAACAAATACTTATAAAATGTTTTGATTGTGAGAGATAGTTTCTAAGCAAGTTGCAATGATGAGCCATGATATTAGCTTATGGTATTGTAGTAAAGTCTATTTTCATTTTAATGTGTATAGTAAAGTGGGTGTAAATATCTATGGTTAAAGATATTGTTATATTAAGTTTATTTTAAATATTACAGTTTTCACATGCTTATTAATTAAATTTAAATGTGGTTATTATTATTTTAATTTATAATGTAAAATCGATCTTAACTTATAACAAATCAAATTTTATTATTTTCTTACTTTTAATTTTTATGTCACTACAACATCTCTATATTGTGCTCTATATTACTTTTAACCTTTTACTATAATGGTGCCCTACAACCCAAGGGAGATAAGTAGATGTAATGTAAGAAAGTAAGCAATTTTAAATATCATTCAATTAATAAGATGTAAAGGATTTGTAAAAAATTACATGTCGCCTCAATTAAACAATAGTAAAAGGTTGGAAGAGATATTCCTCTTCTGGTGCACAAACGTAAAAGGTTGGCCTTTGGTGGTGCGACAAGAGATATTCCTCTTCTGGTGTGTTGACTGACTTTCACGATGGGGCCTCTACATGCTCCCCTTTGCATGAGTGCTCGTCCCCACCTTCACCCTTTTCTGGTAGTGATGCTTAGGTTTGGGTTCCACAACCGGTCCACTTTTGCCTCCTTCCAAGCAGGAGCTACGACGCGGTGCCATGCACACTCCACACCATGACACCCACCCAACTCTGCCGCATTCACTCTTCTCCTGAGTCACCAACACCACTTTAACACCTGCGAAGTCCTCTGAATTAGCACTTAGCCACAACAATATCGCCAACTTTCCCCGAGCCCGATGACCTGCACCACTGAACCCCTTTCATGCTCAGTTCTAGCCACCCAACATTGGTTCGACCCCCATAGTATACACTGCCCCCAGTTGAGACGCTCGTAGATAGAAACCCGCGAAAGACAACACACTTTTGCACCCATAAACAAAGGAGCCGCAAAGTACCACAAACCCAGAGCAACGAGAGGCAATTGGGGTAAGGGCTTCCCCGAGCAACGAGAGGCAATTGGGGTAAGGGCTTCCCCAATTCACCTCTGATACTCCAGTCAACTCCACTAGCGAATCTAGGAATGGATCCTACAAGAGAACTTGCAATAGATGACAATTCATTCAAGTCTCCAGAAGAAAGCCATCGATGGGTCTGGCTTCAAAAGCTTGCCTAATCAGGAGGGCACAACAAAGAGAACTGGAATAAATACAAGAGAAAGGGGTTGAAGGCTCCCTTTTGCAACCAAATGCCACCCCTGTCACTATCCAAAGGTGGCTGGTTGCCTTATCACACCTCCAATACACATCAACAAGGCACCATTCTCAGTTGCACACCCCAAATTGCCATCGCTAGAATATCATTACCATGCCCATCGAGCTCCATAAGATACCTATCTCCCATCTACCTCCGCTTAAATGCACATGAATGCAGATAGTTGATTTCACATGAATGCAAATAGCTGTTTTCACATGGATGTACCTCAGTGTACCATGTCACACATCTTTTTTGCATGTCATTCACATGGAAAATCCAGGAAAAGGCAAGACACAACCCGCAATGTTCTTGGGTTATTCACCCCATCAAGGTTTTATTTTAATACTTTAATATAAACAAATTAAAATATTTTTATTAAATCTTTATATAAAATTTATATTAAAATAATCACATTTTAATGTTAAAATTTATATTTATTTATTTCTATATTGTTGGATTAAAAATACTTTACTAAATTAAAATAAAATATTCCAATATAAACATAACCGGCTAGCGCCTCCCCACAGCTGACGCCGCAGTCCGTGCGCCATTATTATTAAAGATAAACTCTAAATAATAAATTAAATAATATCAATATTATTTTATAAATTCTCAAAATCTATTTATTTTTTATTTAGATAAAAATATCAATATATATTTTATAATTCTCAAAATTTATTTATTTTTATATAATATATTAATATTTATTATAATTTATAAATTCTCAAAAATTATTTATTTTATATAAATAATATAATATTTTTAATTTTTATAATTTTTTAAAATCTATTTGGAAAACAAATATTTTTGATAAAATCTCCTCCTATCAATTAAATTTTGATATTATTTTATAAATTTTTAAAATCTATTTCAAATAAATTTTTTTGGATAAAATCTCCTCGTATCAATTTAAATTTTTGATACCCATTTCAATCACATTCATTCTATATCTATCTCATGCCAAGCTTGTGATCTTGTTATTACATCACTCTCATATAAAATTATATTATTACATCATTATAATAAAATTTAATATTTATATGTATAATATTTATATGTATAACACAATGATTGTAATAACTAACAAAAAAAATTTAATTGTTATATATATAATTCACTAACTATCATTTGAATTATTATTATTATTTTAAATGGAGTAAACACCAAATTTGAACATTGATTCTCACAATTTTACAATTTATTTAATCATTTATAACAATCATCACTAATTACACTATTGTGTGAATTAAGCTATTATTTTTGCAAGTTTGATAAGAGTATATCTTTATCATATCCAATATATCAGCTGGTTCAGAATGGAGAATTAAACATATAACTTCACATCAAAAAATACCTTAATAATATGCAACAAAAAAATTATCTTTAACTTAACATCACAATTAAATTAAATAACAAATAATATAAATTTTTATTTCTTTACGATATAATAAATGCGATCTAAAGTAAGATGTATAAAAATATAGATATTTTAAGTTATAACCTCTACACTAGTTCTATAACCAGTTGTCTATAATGCGACTTTTTGAAAGCCTTTCCGGTGGGTTTTTCCGGTCAAAATCCGGCAGCAATTTATTGGAATCGCAAGTTTGATAGCTAGTTTCTGCCCAATCAAAGCGTCCCAGGGGTTTTTCAGGGTGCTGAATCCAAATATGCAGTTAAAAAACCATTTTAACTGCAAAAAATCAAGATTTAAGCTCAATTCTTCCGCCGGATTCCATCACCATAATCTCCAAAAAATCACATTATAAACAACTCCGTTCTATAAAGTGAGATTTACTTAAAAATTCCTACTAATCGAATTTACGTTTAAAAAAATACCTAAGAGAATTGTTACAATCATCATACGTAAGGTTACTCCTAACACGTCTATGCGACGACGGGTAGGAATAGAGAGTGGCCTAGAAAGCGATTTTCCAAATAAATAAACAAATTTATATAATTAAAAGAAAAAAACCCAATACTTGGAGTCACAATAAACACTGTGCGTGTTTGTGTTGAAGGGGTAACTTTACGCGGGCCTGATAACTGTAACCCCAACATGTAAAAGGCGCGCATCTTGTAAAACATGGTCGCTTTCTGTGCGCAACCCAGAAGAATTTTTGGGGATTAGAGGCCGTTGGATCGCCTCAATAAGGGGTAGTGTATAAGCCAGTTTCTGTGTTGGCGTGCACAACGAAGGAAGGAATGAATATTGGAATCAGTTTTAAGGCTGAGCGGGCGTTCTCTTCGAGACATATATTATTGGGGCTGACCACCGTGGCTGGCTCTGGGGTTCGTCGGGCCTAACGATCGGAGCTCAATGAGTAAAGGAAGGTCTCCTGAACCCTTGGATTTCTTCATCTGGACGACCGAGGTACAAGTCTTTGGTGCCGCTTAGTCGAATTGAATGTCGGTTCTTCTGGGTTTTTGAAATTCTATGCTTCTTTTGATTTTTCCGTTAAAGAATTGTGGTTTTGGCTGCCAAATGATGTTTTCTCTGGTTAGGATTAATGAATTGTCTTGTCTTCTGGGTTTCAAGGGAAATTGGCCTTTCTGGGCTTCAATAATTCTTGATTTGTTTTCCTGGGTTTCGATATTTTTTTTTTTCTTTGTTTTTCGTAGGGTGAAATTCTATTTGGGGGTTTTGCACATGGCTTTTCTCTTCAAATTATGGTGTGTTTTTCTTTGTTGTAATCTTTAAATTGTTGTGCAAATGAGAGAGAGATAAGGAATGGAAAATTTCCATTATGTTTTTATATCATAGTTTGCTAATCTGCCGTTACTGTACCCTTCCTGTAGAGTCAAATGTCGACATCTTATATTTATTCCAAATTTGGCATATGGTTATCTTCTTCAATTCTCTTGACTTAGATATTTGCCCATTAAAAATTGACAGCTTATGCAGAGATATTGCCCATCGATGTTATTCAGTACGTTTTTCTTTTTAAAGGGTTAGTTATTGAACTTCATCCATTGTTCGTCGGTTAATAGTGATGCCCTCTTGATTGATCTTTCTGCTTCATGTGAGCTAAAATAAATTATTCTTCCTAGAAATCATTTGAAACCTTTGATGATTTGTTGTTTAATTCTTCTTTATCCCAAGTACTATGCTATCATACATTGCAACTAGAGAATATCAAGTTGTATATTGTTATAAATTGCAGGAAGCTCACATTCTGAAACAATGAAAACAGTATTCCTTGTGTACCTTTTAGCAGGTTGGGGCACTTTAATGATATATTGTATTAAGCCCACTGAAACTTTCATAATTCATACAACATAATTTATAAACTAGAACTAGATAGAAATAAAATGTTTTGTAGCTCAAAATCGCTACAGGCCCACACCTGTTTATCAGGCTACTGGAACTGGCTGCAGTCTTGTGAATTTACTTTTACGAGTCAGGGAACAGTTTTTTAATAATTGTGATTCCTTTTCAGGATGTAGGGATGTGGCTGGATGAGATTGGCCTTGGAACCTACAAGCCTGTCTTCAAAGAAAATGGTATTAATGGGGAGTACTTGGATAGCTTGTCCACGTTTACTACAGAGCAGATTTTGCGGTTTATTAGGCGATGCCACATGAAATGGGGAGACTTTATCACTCTGTGCAAAGAGCTCCGGCATATTAAAGGTATATGCATCAAGAGTTTTGATTATTTAACGTTAGGATGAGACTGCTTGGACATTCTGACTGTGATTTCCTTAGTTGTCTACTTCTCTTCGAGTTAGTAGTTGATCTAGAACAGGATAATGCATTTAGTTTGAAGTTATTATTCTGTCAATTTTTAAGATACGTATGGTTGTTGATCCCAGTTGACTCTTATTTCCCTTGCTCTGGGATATGGTTTCATTGTTGATTTTCCAGTGGCATGCTTGAAAGGGGAACAACAAGTTCGAAAACCATGGTGGGCTCCCTCTTGTCTCTCATCTGTCTTTGCGAAAGTTGCTAAGCATAATCGGCAATCTCGAGTCGTGTCATTGAAATTTGATCCTTGAGATGTGCCATGGGGAGGATGTATGTATTCTTAATAAGCAAGTTCTGGGTCATACCTTGGCAGTTTACTATGCAAGGATGTAACTTTGTTTTCTATGTTATTTACATCTTGTTTATTATAAGGGATTTTCATCCATCAATTCATTTATTTAATGCTTCTGCAAAAAGAATAGTCAAAATGTGATTTCTTTGTTGTCCAATGTCTACTACTATAAAATGAGGGTTACATTGTCCTTTATAAGTACAAGGGACTTTTCTTAATTAACAGAAATTGTACCTCCTTAGTAAGCTCTCTCCATATTGGCTTCTTTCTTCCACGATAATGGATAATCACAATTTCAGTTTTGCAATCTCATCTGCATGAATAGACTCAGTCTAAACTTATTAGGCAGGGACGATGTAAATAATGGAAGGTATCTTCATTTTGTGTGGAAGTTCTCAATGGTTCAAACTTCAAGGGCAAAATAAATATGATGTAATCGATTCAAATTGCAAGCTGCAGCTTTGTTTTTGAATCCACAAGGTAAAGGAACTGTTGGGAGTGAATCTTAGATGCAAGGTTTGACTGTGATCTTGTCACCATGCTGGCTATATATAATTTTGTGTGGCCATTTTGCTTTAACCAATACCAATTTGACAATATTTTCATCTTTTTTATGTTTCCCCTAAAAATTAAACAAAAACTAGTTCCACCTCGTGGCGTTATGTTTGGACTTAACATTTAACGTGCATATTATAACCAAACACATCTTATACAGAAGAACGGGAAACTAGGATTGTAAAATGATGCTAAAGTACAAGGCTCAAATACACTGCTATTGTGATAGAATTCTCTGATATCTGACTGTCTAGTTTTCTCACATTCATAACGAGGATTGATGAGTAAAATATATATTATTATCGTACGAGCATTGGTGAAAGCAGGTCAGCCATGGTTGGATATTTCATTTGGAAAATGAAAGACATTGTTTTTGGAACCTAAGGGCGTCCTTAGTTCCCGTAGATTAATCGCATCTGTCAAATTATAGAAAGAAAATGATTATATCAATTCCACCTCATAGAGGTACCGGAAACCCATTTGAACTTGTACATGCAAGATCACATGTTGGAACCTTTAATATTTATAGTATGCATCCCAAAATTCATGCATTAACTACGCATTTTATTTATAAACCCCAAATCTAGGCGTGCAATTTTACACTAACCTATGTAACCATATAAGCAAATTGACGCAAATTGACACAAATTGTTAGAAAAAGGCTAAATGGACAAGATAATTTAGGGCCAACATTGGTATAAGTTGAACTTTCCGTATAATATTAATTTGGTGTGCACTTCGTTTTGCTGCACTTTTGTTATCACATACCATGGGATGAGAGGAAGTATAAATGTGGAAAAAAATATCAATCAGTGAAGTTTGACTCTGCCATGACTCACGAGTCTTCCCGAGCCTTAGCAGGTTGAATACTGGTATTATATTTATCCTTGCCACTCACCAAGACTCATTCTTTCTTTTCAGGACTCGTCCTGACTCCTTACTTGCCAAGAGTCACTCTAACTATATTCTTGATCTTTTTGTTTTTCCAATTCTTCATCGAGTCTTTACTGAGTCACCGAGTCTTGCAGAGTGCTAGGCCAGTGGAGTCTTTGTGGAGTTTGAGTGTGACAACTTTGATCCCAATCACAGCCGGAGGTATATTCAACTTATGACAAGAAAGAGAATATGCAATGAATGGTAATATGCAAAGTCAGCTTATGATGGTATGTGATGTACTTCTTGGTATGCTAATTAAAGTTGGCCTACAGTGGAATGTGTCGTAATTCTTGCAGATGGATTGATATTTTGAAATTATATATGTTTCATTATGCTTTATACATAACATTTGATTATGGTCTTGTATGCTATACCAAGATCATTGCAGATGAAGTGAAGGTGGTAATTGTTAAAGTGATTTTTGAGGATTTGTGTTGATTCGTGTCTGATGAGCGAACAAAGGAAACTATATTTCCAGTCTGAGAAGCCATACACAACACCATTGAGAATAG
>APFE031274196.1:30841-80125 GCA_000404065.3 Pinus taeda | reverse complement strand
AAAGTTAAAGAATCTGAATTAGATTAGCTTTAAAATACTCTTAGATCAACATAGTTCAACTCTACACACACACACACACCCAAGATCGGGAAACTGGTCCCGTTATCCCCAGTCGGACCCGCGATATCAAACGGATAAGGAGCTGCCAACCAAGGTCCGGACCAGGTGGGTATCCCCCTTGTTGTCGACCCGATTTTCGAGGCTTCAACAAGTTACAAGTCAGTTAAGTTCTGTAGGGGTACCTTTTGATGATGAAGTTAGGGCTTTGTTATTTCTGTGCTCATTGCTAGAAAGTTGGAATGGCTTAGTTATGGCCATTAATAACTTTGTCTCTCGATCTAGTACTTTAAAGTTTGATCATGTTGTCGGTGCAATCCTTAGCAAGGAAATGCGACGGAAAAGCTCTGGTGAGACATGAGGTAATGCTTTCACTGCAGAGACTAGGGGAAGAAAAATGGAAAGAGGAAAGAGCCCAGGATACTGCAGTAAGTCAAGAAAAGGAAATTCCAAGTCCAGATCGGGGATAGTGTTATGGAAATAGGGGAACAAAGGACACCTGAAGAAATACTGCAAGTCTTAGAAGGGAAAAGAAGGAGACCACAACAAGAAACTAAGCATGAAGTGAATGTAACATGTGATGTGTTGCAAGATTCTTTGATTCTTTCATTATAAAATATTATTGATGCTTGGGTGGTAGATTCAGGGGCCTCATTCCATGCCACACCTGATAGGAAACATTTTTTTGATTACGTTCAAGGAGATTTTGGATAGGTTCGATTGGGTGATGACAAACCTTGTAAAATCGTTGGAATGGGTACAGTTTTCCTAAAATAGCAAAATGGAAATCAGTGGCTATTGAAGGAGGTAAGGCATGTTCCAGATTTGAAGAAAAATCTGATTTCAATAGGGTAGTTGGGAGGTGAAGGTTGCGTAACTACTTTCACAGATAAAACTTGGTAGGTCACTAAAGGATCCCTGGTAATAGCGAAAGAAGAAAAGGTTGGTACATTGTATTTATGCAATGGTATTTCCAATTTTGTTAATGCTTTAAACCCTATAGGAGAAGATACGACATTGTGGCATCATAGGCTCGGGCACATGAGTGAGAAGGGGATGCAGATTCTTCACTCAAGAAATTTGTTGTCAGGTTTGAAGCACGTTGACTCAAAATTCTATGAGAATTGTGTTTATGGAAAACAGAAGTGAGTCAGATTCCTTAGAGTTGGGAAAGAAAAGAAGAGCGAAAAATTAGAGCTTGTGCATACAGATGTATGGGGACCTGCTCAGGTATCATCTCTTGGTGGCTCTCGTTATTATGTTATTTTTGTTGATGATTCAACCAGAAAAACCTGGATTTATTGTATTCGAAATAAATTTTGTGTATTTGATACTTTCAAGAAATGGAAAGCTTTGGTTGAAAATGAGACAGGAAAAAGGTTGAAGTGTCTCAAATCAGACAATGGAAGTGAATATTGTAGCAAAGAGTTTGATAGGTATTGTTCATAGAATGGAATTCGTAGAGAGAAGACAGTTCCAGGAACACCACAAGAAAATGATGTGTCATAAAGGATGAACATGACAATCATGGAGCGTGTAAGGTGCATGAGATTGCATGCATGATTGCCTTTACAATTTTGGGCAGATGCTATAGATACTACTATTTATCTAATACACAGAGGGCCTTCAAGTTCCTTGGATGGTGGTATTCTAGAGGAGACATGGACAGGTAAAAAGGTACACTAATCTTTTTTAAAGAATTTTGGTTGTGAAGCCTTTATCCACATTAATAAAGAAAATAGAACAAAGCTTGAGGCAAAATCAAAGAAATTTACCTTTAATGGATATGGTGTTAATGATTTTGGTTATCGCTTTTATGATTATGAAAAACAAAAAATCATTAGGAGCAGAGATGTCATATTCAACGAAAAGGTTTTGTATAAGGATCAGCTACAGGAAGAAGAAAACAAAGAATACATAGTGCTTGACGATATCACAAGAAAAGTGATGGCGCCTGAAAATCATAATGATCAGCAGCTAGCACAAAAACCACAATAGCAAAAAGCACTTCAAAAACCTGAAAGTGATGTTAAAATATCTACCAGGATAAGTAGACCCTCTGAACGATACTCTCCTTCATTATATTATGTATTGTTGACTAATTATGGTGAACCAGAATGTTATGAAGAAGTAGTGCAGGTAGAAACTAGGAAGAAGTGGGAGCAAGCTATGAAAGAAGAGATGGACTCCTTAGCACATAACCAGACTTGGGACTTAGTCAAGTTGCCTGCAGGTAAAAAATCATTATAGAATAAGTGGGTTTACAAGTTGAAGGAAGAAGATGGAGGTAGAAAAAGGTACAAAGCTAGACTTGTGGTGAAGGAGTTTGCACAGAAGAAAGGTATTGATCTTGATGAAATATTTTCTCTTGTTGTTAAAATGACTTCAATCAGAACTATTTTAAGTCTAGTAGCAGTTGAAGATTTGCATCTTGAGTAGTTAGATGTAAAGACAACCTTTCTCCATGGGGATATGGAGGAAGAGATATATATGTAGCAACCACAAGGATATGAGGTGAAAGGGAAGGAGAAACTAGTGTGCAGGTTGAAGAAGAGCTTGTATGGCTTAAAATAGGCTCCAAGGTATTGGTATCTAAATTTTGACAAGTTTATGTCTGAACAAGGTTATACTAGATGTCACTCTAATCATTGTGTTTATCTCAAAAGGCAAAATGATGGCGGCTATATTATATTGTTATTGTATGTAGATGAGATGCTTGTTGCAGGTTCTAACATGTAGGAAATAAATGTGCTCAAAAGGAAATTGGCAAACTCATTTGCAATGAAGGATTTGGGCGTTGCAAAACAAATCCTTGGTATGAGAATAACTAGAGATAGGAATAATCGTAAATTAACATTGTCTCAAAGTGAGTACATAGAAAAGGTGTTGAAAAGGTTTAATATGCAGAATGCAAAACCAGTTAGTATACCTTTGGCTAGCCATTTCAAATTAAGTAAGGAGGTGTGTCCCAAGACTCAAGAAGAAATGGCTCATATGTCTAAAGTTCCATATGTATCAGCAGTTGGAAGCTTAATGTATGCAATGGTCTGCACAAGGCCTAATATTGCACATGCAGTGGGACTTGTAAGCAAGTACATGAACAATCGAGGAAAAGAACATTGGATGGTGGTGAAGTGGATTCTCAGGTATTTTAGAGGTACCACAAATCAAGCATTATGCTTTGGTGGTTAAAACATTGCTCTACAGGGATATGTTGATGTAGATATGACGGGTGATAGAGATAATAGGAGGAGCACAATAGGGTATGTGTTTACTGTAGGTGGAACAACTGCCAGTTGGGTCTCAAAACTGCAAAGTGTTGTTGCACTCTCAACAATAAAAGTAGAGTATGTTGCTGCTACAGAGGCTAGTAAAGAAATGATTTGGTTAGAAATGTTTCTAGATGAATTGGGTAAGAAGCGGGAATTGGGCAGGTTATACCATGATAGCCAGAGTGCCATACATCTTGGAAATAACTTTACATTTCATTCCAAGACTAAGCATATACAGCTCAAATACCATTTCATGCGGTCAGTGTTGCAAGATGGAGAGTTGAAGCTGGAAAAGATACACACTAGCCAAAATCCTG
The DNA here is from genome assembly GCA_000404065.3 of Pinus taeda. Classification (NCBI taxonomy): domain Eukaryota; kingdom Viridiplantae; phylum Streptophyta; class Pinopsida; order Pinales; family Pinaceae; genus Pinus; species Pinus taeda. The sequence goes on along the minus strand of APFE031274196.1, from coordinate 76,479 downwards.
CAGATATGTTAACAAAAGTTGTAACCAAGGAGAAACTGGGAATTTCAATTGGTCTTCAAGTATGATGAAGAAGATGAGAAACAACCAGGTCCAAAGTGGAGTCATTGTCTAGCAAATGAAGCACCGGTGGAGTTTCTATAATCAGTGTCCAAGTGGTTGATTGTTGGGTGTGGAGCCTGATAATCTTCTATATTCAAAGGTATCACCGCATTGGACCCTAGTTCGAAATGGGGTGGCAATGCCGCCCGTAAAATATGCACTACAGGGGGGGTAGATGCGACCTTTTGGGAGCCCCCCCCTCCCCTGGCGGGGTGTTTCGGGGCAGTGCCCCCGAAGCTAAGAATAGATGTAAAATTATCTTGTAAAATGTTGTAATTTCATAGTCAATCTGGGCCGTTCATTAGGCGAAGATCTGACAATAGAAGTTATGTTTAATTTAGGGTTTTTTTTCCCTAGAAGGCAACCCCTCACTATATATGAGGGAATTGTATTGCGTCTATGTACATTTGTATTCTGAGTGAGGAAGAGAGAGGAGATTGAGATAGAAGAGGGAGTTACAACAGATCTGTTGTAGGTTGTATCTCTTAAGTTTGTTAGATAATATAATAAAAGAAGGACCGACTGTTTCTCTGTGGATGTAGCCCAAACTGGTTGAACCACGTATATCTGTGTCTCTCTTGTTTTATGCATTTTCTGTGTTTATATTTCTACAATATTCTATGTGTTCCATTGCTCTGTAATATATAATTTTCTAATAGATGACATGCTTGTTGCAAGTTCTAACATGTAGGAAATAAATGTGCTTAAAAGAAAATTTGCAAACTCATTTGCAGTGAAGGATTTGGATGCTGCAAAACAAATCCTTGGTATAAGAATAACTAGAGAAAGGAAGAATCACAAATTAACATTGTCTCAAAGTGAGTACATAGAAAAGCTGTTGAAAAGGTTTAATATGTAGAATGCAAAACCCGTTAGTATACCTTTGGCTAGCCATTTCAAATTAAGTAAGGAGGAGTGTCCCAAGACTCAGGAAGAAATGGATCATATGTCTAAAGTTCTATATGCATCAACAGTTGTAAGCTTTATGTATGCAATGGTATGCACAAGGCTTGATATGGCACATGCAGTGGGAGTTGTAAGCAGGTACATGAACAATCTAGGAAAATAAAATTGGATGGTGGTGAAGTGGATTCTCAGGTATTTGAGAGGTACCACAGGTCAAGCATTATGCTTTGGTGGTTCAAACATTGCTCTACAGAGATATGTTGATGTGGATATGGCAGGTGATAGAGATAACCGGAGGAGCACAATAGGGTATGTGTTTACTATAGGTGGAACAACTGTTAGATGGGTCTCAAAACTGCAAAGTGTTGTTGCACTATCAACAACAGAAGTAGAGTATGTTGCTGCTACAGAGGCTAGTAAAGAAATGATTTGGTTACAAAGGTTTCTGGATGAATTGGGTAAGAAGCAGGAGTTGGGAAAGTTATACAGTGATAGCCAGAGTGCCATACATCTTGTAAAGAACTTTGCATTTCATTCCAAGACTAAACATATACAACTCAAGTACCATTTCATACGGTCAATGTTGGAAGATGGACAATTGAAGCTAGAAAAGATACACACTAGCCAGAATCTTGGAGATATGTTAACAAAAGTTGTAACTAGGAGAAACTGAGAATTTTATCACTTTCAATTGGTCTTCAAGTATGATGAAGAATATGAAAAACAACCAGGTCCAAAGTGGATTCATTGTCCAACAAATGAAGCAGCGGTGGAGTTGCTATAATCAATCTCCAAGTGGGATATTGTTGGGTGTGGAGCTTGATTATCTTCTGTATTCAAAGGTATCACCACATTGGAGCCCAGTTTGTAATGGGGTTGCAATGCCGCCCGTAAAATATTCCTTGTGGGGGGGGGGGGGGTCAAAGGTGGGGCGGCTGCGACCTTTGGGAGCCCCCACACCAGGGAAATGCCCCCAAAGATAAGAATAGATGTAAAATTTCCTTGTAAAATGTTGTAATTTCATAGTCAGTCTGGGCCATTCATTAGGTAGAGATTTGATGGTAGAATTTATGTTTAATTTAGGGTTTTTTGCCCTAGAAGGCAACCCCACGCTATATATGAGGGAATTGTATTGTTTCTATGTACATTTGTATTCTGAGTGAGGAAGAGAGAGGAGATTGAGAGTGAAGAGGGAGTTACAACGGATCTGTTGTAGGTTGTATCTCTTTAGTTTGCTGGATGATAGAAAAAGAAGGACTGGTTGTTTCTCCGTGGACGTAGCCCAAACTGGGTGAACCACGTATATCTATGTCTCTCTTGTTTTAAGCATTTTCTATGTTTATATTTATGCAATATCGTATGTGTTCCATTGCTCTGTAATATATAATTTTCTAACAACCATATGGTTGTACCTAGCACAGTCATAGATGAGGGTGCATCTATTAGCATTCTATCGTCAACTATCCTCAACTGCTTGGAAAGCTTTAGGTTATCCTCAGCTTGTCCCCATCACCTAGAATCTGTTAGCTTTTAACAAAGGAACCAATAAACTGTTAGGGACCCTTCCTCAGTTACCTATTACTTTGGGAGGAAAGAATGTCTATATAGATGTGACGGTTGTCCAAGGCCCATTGAATTTTAATATACTCCTTGGCCGTGACTATGTTTATGTCATGGGAGCTCTTATATCTTCTCTCTTTCGAGTAATGTGTTTCCTTCATGAAGGAAGCATTGTGATCATTGATCAACTCTCATCCACTGGTCCTGAATCAATTCACCATCAACCATCATCCCTAAATGGTTCTTATGTGCAAGCAGTATCACCCCCACCACAGGTTAATTATTTGGCCACTTGTTCCATGCCCACATCTACTAATGATCTAGTAGATGGTATAGTACATCATGTATTGGGGGCATAGGAGCTTGATTTTTCATTTGGATCCCTGGACATGTATCCCTTCCAGAGTTTTCTTCTCCCATGTCAAGAGAACCTTTTGGAAGCCATGTTCTGTGATCAAGGTGTTAGAGTAGAGTTCCTTGTCTTGTGTCAAGCTCCTTAAAAATGAAACAAGGGATATGAGGAAAATTCTTTTACTATCTCAACTCGTTAAAAAATGATATAGGTGTTGGAGCAGATTTCCTTGTCTTGTGTCAATCTCATTAAAAAAAGAAACAAGGGCTACGAGGATATCTCTTTTACTATGTCAACCTCATTAAAAAATGACATAGGTGCTATGAACATAGTTACTTTACTTGTGTCAAGCTCGCTAAAAAATGAAACAAATCCCCTTCCAATTCGAGTCTTTGATTAAATAACGTAAAATACCAGTTAATTCTTTCACTTGATCTTGTATGTGAACCTTCATTTCATCTACCTGTGAGTAACCAATAGTCTTCTTAGGTGAATGAAATGAAGCTAGGGGGACATGTACCTCGAATTGAGTCATTAGGTTGGGGGCATGCAAGCTTATCTCAAGCATAGTTTATCTTTATTTCAATATTATGTAAAAATTAAACCATTTACCTCTTTACATCTCGTGATTGTCATTTTTATCAGCCTATTTTATCAGATGAGCCTCGATTTTTTCATTCCATCGTCACCATCTCTTTGGACAATCATATGCTTTCACTTGGTTGTTTTACCTTTGCTTGGGGAGCCTCTGTAATGAGTGGTATTATTATCCAGCCTCTTGACTTTTACATGTTTTGAGCAGTTCCATCATTACCAAAACCAATTGCTATCCTTTGTATACCACTCGTTCCTCTAGGTGGAGTCATCTTTCAGCTCTTTTTTGACTCTCGAAAAATGAAAATATTGTCGAGTACTTGTCTTTTCGAACTCATTAAATTAAGTGAATTGAAATCGTCTCAATATACATTTACCCCTTTTTTTAGGTTGAGATTGAGTATTTACGAAAAAGGTACACCTTGGTCGACATGGCCAAGAGGTTCTCTCGAATATTGTTTTCCACCTTTTTGGGTTCAAGGGATAAATTACGAAAAGGGACATGATGGAGTTTTCTTTTTTTTCTCTTTTTAAAACTCTCTAAATATGAAAAAGATACTGAGTTATTTCTCCGTTGAACTCATTAAAATTTTTATGACGAAAGACTCGTCACCATGATGAGACTGAGTTTCTCCTTCCTAGAACTCATAAAATTACTAGGATGGAATCATTCAAAGAATGAACTTATATGACAAGCATGTGCTATCCCCTTCAAGCTTGTGATAAAAAATAATTGGGGTACTCACTAGAAATAGTGGGGAAAATGAAAGTGAAACATCCTTTGTATAGGAAGCATGTAGCTCCCTAACATGACACTCTTCTTCTTCTCATGTTGGGTTTGGGATATCCTCGCTTAGTCACCTGTCCTCCCGAGTTTGGGTGATCCATTTTGCCTCTCAGCTGAATATTCCATTTCATCATCATGAACCTTAGTATTACGTTGAGTCAAATGTTGCCACACTCTAGAGTCGTGTTGTCGATGTTCAAGAGAAGTCCTATCTACAATATATTACCTATACACTATTTGACCCTTTGCTAGAGTCTTGGATCCTATTCATTTCATTCCACTTTACTCCTCGTTTCATGTCGATGATGGGGGACTCATAATGGCCCTCCTTCGATGGGTCACTTCCTGTGAAATTCAGCTCATTATCTAGGAAGGTGACTTAGAGACTCCCTTTCAGTAACTTAGATCTTGCATGCCTTAATGGCAAGTTCTTCAAATCTGAAGACAGGTTTTCATCATTGGCCTTCGATCAGATGATTCCATGAGTGTTTGACTTCAGCTTCGTTTTCACATTCACGGATTGTACTATCGTACCTTGAGTGTCATTTTCATTACTGGTGGTTTCTCTCGTGCTTGTTAATGGTCCACATCATTGGCTGTAATTAGGTGGTTTTCTAGCATGTTCAACTTCGACACATTCATTCACATGTTAGAATTCATAGTTTGATCGGGTTGGGATGGGGCGCAAGACCCTGAGTCTTGTCTGATATGACTTAGGATGCGTGGAGTTATGTTCATGAGTGTACACATGTTTCTTCTATATGGATGGCTATGACCATACCATAGGACTTTACATTTATGATGATCCTTCTACATCAGGTGGCTATGTCCATACCCTGGATCTTAGATTTACAAATGATCCTTCTCATTTAGATGGCTACGCCCATGCCATGGATCTTTATCATAGTCCTTTCTATCTAGATGGCTGCGTCCATATCATGGATTCATGTTTTGATATCATATATGTATATGCATATGTGTCCTTGAATTGCAGGTCTCCTAACGATGTTTGTCCTCGTCCTTGCAAAAGCTCGTAAAGCATCTCAGCCATCACTCCCTATTCTTCCTTCATGCTTTAGGGGCCATCTATTACACTATATTTTGTCACACCTCCTGCACTTCCCTATGACATATTTCGAAGTTCCCGAAACATGACCATCATGTAGTGTACTCATCCAAATATGTAACTTAGATCCTCTCTAAAACACTGCTGCAAAAATTCCTTGAGCTTCCCATGAAGAAAAGGGGTATAACACCCTAATTTTAGCATCATCGCTCCACTGAGGCTGAAAATTGCGATGGTCACTAGTTTCACTATACTAGCCCTGTGATACCAGTGTTGATCCCTAAAAGACAATTTTCCCAAAGAGGACAAGAAGCTTCATGATCTAAAGGCTTCCATAACGATGAGCTGGAGGTTGTTCAGTGTGGATGAGGTCGAGTTCTCTCAACTTAGCCTTTTGGTCTTATCCCTATGAGCTACTTCCTTGAGATGAGGGCTTTCTCCTATCTTTGGAGAGATCCTAACTCCCTTTCCTTGCCTATATATTCATCCTGTCCCATTCCCAAATGGTTGGTCTTTGGCTATTTTCACCCTTATTCTGAGATTGTGCCTACATGCTACTCATTTGGCTTGGAGAAGGAGTGCTTGGAGAGCTTGAGCTTGGACTTTGACATTCACTCAAGGAGAGATTATTGACATCAAGACTTGGTTGTATGCTTCCTCCTTTATTCTATTAATATATACAATTGCTGGTTCAATTTCCATAAATTGTATGTTAATGCATCATTTATCTTAATGCTCCTTGATATGTTAAGTGGATTACTTTCAATTATGATATTTGTACTTGTATGTTTTGTTGTGTCTTGATCTATTATGCATGCATTCAAATGCTGTGAGTAGTAAGATCGAGCCCATGGTGCAAGTGATTTGAAGTCTTCAACAAAGGAGGACATTGTAGCATCAGAACAAGGTAGGCTATCCTCATCTTCTCCTATTCTTATTGTAACTTAGGAAAGTGTCTAGTTGATTGTCATGTAGGTTGCTAGTTCCACTCATTGGGCTAGAGGGATCGCCTATGTCCGCAAAGAGGATTGCCTAGACAACTCTCTCTCCAAATTATGCACAATGAATAACTTTGGTCAAATATCAGGCCTCAAGAATGAATTAAGAACTATTAATACAATGAAATATGATACTGTATCATCCTGCTTTATAAGAATATATAGAATCATAAATGAAATCAAAGAAATTGATGAAATTGTATCAGAAAAAGAGCTCGTAATTACTACTCTTCTAGGACTACCAAAATCTTGGAGTTATTTTGCATCTGGAATTAACAGTTGGAAGGATGTGGAATGCATGCAATCAAGAAGATGCCTAAATATCATTACTAAACGATAATAAGGAAGATGAAGAAGAAAATACCTCTAATGCCTATTCTTCCCATCACAATAAGAAGGGAAACTTCAAGAAGTTCAAAGGACCAAAGAAGAAAGTTTACCTATCCAAAATTGAATGCTACAACTGTCATAAGATGGGTCATTACAAGAATCAATGTCCTAAGAATCCAAGGAATAAGAAGAGCGATAGGGAACAAGAAAATATTGTTGATGAAGCTCCACCAAAGAAGAAAAAGACGGAGAAATCAGAAGTCAAGGAATTATACCGCTAAGTCCTCTCCTACATACCCTTCTTAGTGTTGTATTGTTTTGCTATACGTTTTGATTTCTAGAGTTTTTAGATCTAACATGTCTTGTTAGAATAATTTTAAATTATTTTGATATAGTTGTAGGTATCCCTCAAGATTGGATTAAGAGGGAGCCTCCACCATTTTACCAAAAGATAAGTATCTTATTCTTTGTTTCACCTTTTCATGTTTAGTTTCCTCCTCATATCAAGAATTTTTTGTATTTTATGCTAATAACCTTTCTCTTTGTATTTTCCTTGGTTAGGAAAGCTTGTTGAATACTCAAAGGTTATGGAGGAGACCTCAAAGGTTAGAATCATGGTCTAAGTTTGGTTGCAAAGGAATCCCTTCAAGAATTGATGTGTTACAAGGTTTGTTAAAGAACAATTCAAGGTATGTCTCAAACTACAAGTTTTGTTACAAGGTTCTCTTCATAGAAATGGTATGGTCATCCTCTTTTGAAATTTGCTTTACATTACTAACATTGTTATGTCTATGGCTTTGAATCACAAAGATTCTTGTTAGGGTGATTAATCATTAAATTGAATCTACCCTCATGATATTATTTGATCATTCTTGTGTAACCCTAACCTTTAGGGTTAAATATAAAACCATAGCCTCTTGTTTCTAAGGCTATGTAAATATAGATTATGAAACCCTAGTCTACTTAAGATTGTTGATGAAATCTATAATTCCTATTCTTTTGATGTTTAGGTTTTGGTATTGTTATGATAGAAACCCTAGTTATTTAGGTTTTGTTATTAATGTCTAAGTTATATATTGAAACCCTAGATATTTAAGGTGAATTAGGGTTCATGAACAAAAGCACTATAACATTTATAGTAAGATCCTAGGAATGAAACCCTAGTTTTATATTCGTTTGTTTGATCGAAACCCTCGTTTGGTAAAAATTGTTGTATATCTAACTTTTATGAGTTGATATTTGTGCATTGGGTTTACCTAGTAGATATTGTTGTGAGATGCTAGTGGATGGTTATGAGATCCTAGATATATGCGAGTATGCTAACTTAATTTCTTGATACTCATGTATTGATTTGTAAAATCCAGGGTTTATAAGAAAGCCCTAGTAAACATTGATATTCTAGGACTAGATGATATTAGTGATATGGTTTTTATAATGAAAATATAGGGTTTGGAACAAACCCTAGTAAAGTCTGTCATAGAGTTTATTGTTGAAGCCTTAGATGTATAGTAGAATTTTTATTTGATTGAATTGCTGATATCTAAGGCCTTTATGTCTTGAAGATGGAGTCTAGGGTTTATGACAAAACCCTAACAAGAAATTGAAGTTTAGTATGTAAAATATGTGTCTCTTATCGATTATTAACCTAAATAGGCTTAGGTATTTGGTGTCTAAAGTTTGAATGTTTGAATGCTTCCATTATAATAATATGATTTAGTGAACTTCATGCTTCTGTATATTTGTACTTTGTTGTACTTGCTATTAAGGTTTTGCAAGTACATGGTCTTCAAGATATTGAATATGTTTGTAATTGAATATAAGAAATATGATGAAAGCTATAAGAATGATGATTATCAAGATTACCTTGATGCCACGAGAAAGAATCAAGCATTGAAAAGTCGAAGAAGGAAGCTATTGATCTGCCCAATTTAAGAGGGAACCTAGATAGAAAGGGTACATCTCCCTAATTTAGAGGGAGGGCATAACGAATACCATGAAGAAGAGAATGAAACCAAAGATTAAATAAAAGTACTACATATGGATTTGCAAAGTAATGAGGTAGTATTTGGTGCTACTAAAGAAATAAAAGAAGAAAATATTATGACAAGATGTATATGGATAACTTGATGATGACATAAGTGGCCTCGAAGGTTTGTGTTTACTTGTATATATATATTTGAAAGTTCATTACTGATTGGGGTTATGTTTGTACAAGTAAATATCTCCATAAGAAGGTTGAACACTTTGGAAGCATGCTTGGACAAATGTGCTAGGATGTTCCAACACATAGGAAATAATTAAGTATAACTTGGTATAATGTATAATTAGGCAAAGTGTGTTTCTTTAGTATGTACTTTTTGTAACTTACAATTCAACGGTCATGATATGTTCTAGACATGAAGTGATTTGACATTTCATTCTCTCCTCGGTATTACTGACACTTGATCCATGGCTTAACACCCGATTGGTCCATGATATCTATTTAAAGAGCATGGAGGGTCATTTGTCTGATGACAGATCATGAGAGAAGCTTATGTAAGTTTTCTTTATTTTACATTAATAAATTGCCTGAAGTGACCATGTTGGATCAAGCCGTGGATTGTTTCCCTCTTTGAGGGTTTTAACCACGTCAAGAATACTGGTGTACTGATCTATGATATGTTTGTGAGAAGTGTCATTCGGTGTTCTATCTAAAGAAATTACCTTGTAAATTCATACATGGTATCAGAGCCATTCGAGGGTCGTGCCCATTGGTGATCCAAATCTGAAGTCAATACAACTGCATTCGATTGTCGTTTCCTAGATTTACTGTTTATGACTGCTTTCGGGCCAAGAGGACTGCTCTTTTGTGTTAGGAGCATATTTTCCAGTGTAAAACCCCTTTCGTTTCATGGGAAAAAGTTTTCAGTAGCTCTAGCTACGTCATTTTTAAGATATGGAGGTATATAGTCTTTATTTGCAGTTATAGTTATTTATCTCTCTGTCTATTTCAATTTACAGTGACATATATATATATTTTTATTACCGAATCTATACCTTTCATTTATGTGTATGATCTCTGCCCCGCGACTCTATGCGATCTAGGCAATTGAGAAATAGAAATAAATGATTTTTCTCATGCGTATGCTCTTTTCTGCCACGCCTTAGTGTGATCTCAAAAAATCAGAAACCTTGAGGAAAATATCTAGTTTCCGGCCAAATCTAACTTTAAGTTGTAAGGCTTGGATACTTTTGCTTGTTCATTTGGTTTGTGTGGTTGTTTTTTTGTTTTGTAGGCAAAAAGAGGGTTTTCAAGTAAGCACGCACCCCAAAGCTTCAATTTGCCAAAAAAAAATCCTTCCTCCTTTCCAACAATTACTAATATTTTAAACTAGCTCACTTGGTCTAAAGTTACTTTATGAGAATAGAGGTCTTGGGTTCAAGTCTTTCTTTTTGTTGAGTTACTTTTTCAAAAAACACATGTAGCTTACATTTTGGAGTTACTTTATTGAAAAATGTTCTCACCCATTATAAAAAGTGACTGACTTATAATTCTAAAGTCATTTTATCTTTTATTTAAATTACAATTTAGTGGATAGTTCATAAAGTACCATTGTAAAAGTGATTATCACTTATTTATAAAAGTGGGTCACATAAAGTAATCATTTTTCAAAGGTGAGCTAGTTAGATTAAGTCTGGAAGGGGTGGGATCAACTTCCCAACATTCACGTGGCTCGTTGGCATCTCCAACAACTTTTCTTCAAAAATCCATAACTTCTTCATCCGGAAGCTGTTTTCAGAGCCATTTTTTTTTAATCGGCCTAATTTTTTTGAGATCTTTCCATTTGAATACTTAGTTTCAACATATACATGTTTAATTTCTTTTAAAATGGAAATTCCATGCATAATTATTTTTGACAACACCAACTACTTCCAATGGCTATCCTATATGGTGGATTTACTTAGAAGTAAAGGTCTTTATAGAATAGCCTTAGGCCAAGAGTCTAAACCTCAAGATGAAGATAAGCAAGCCAAATGGGAAAATAAGCAAGATCAAACACGTGGGTTGATATGGATATCTATTTCTCCAGATCTTAGATTCCATATCGCAGAAATTGATACCCTTGATGAAACAATGAAAAAGCTCAGTAATGTTTTTGGAATTAAAAATGAAATTAGAGCCCACCAACTCAAAAATGAGTTGCTTCTGTTGGACCCCAATAATTTTTCTTCCATTGAAGATTTTTTGTCCAAGTTCAAGACCCTTAGAATTTTCTTGGAAGGTGTTAAGGTTAAGAAAGAATATGGAACCCTTATCTATTCCATTCTTACTAAGTTAGGATCAACCTACTATGTGTTTGTTTCCACCTTCCATTCTACTAGAGAAGCCTTTATTTCTCAAGGACAGGCCTACAAGTCCCCCTCTTTTGATGCCTTTTGTGACTCTTTAATAAGAGAACAAGAAAAAATCTTACATCTTGGTCTTCTTAATACTAGAAACTCTTCTAAGAAAGCCTTAGCAACTAGACAACAACCAAGTTCAAAGAATCCTAAGAAGAAACATCCTAAAAAGAATGGTCATAAACCAAACAAGGGTCATAAGCAATTTCAGTCTAAAAATGAAAAATCAACTCAACAAAAAGATAAGGGACATAAAAATAAATGAAGAAGACTGATAGACATTGCAAATTTTGTAATCGTGATGGCCACTTAGAATCCAAATGATTTAAGAAGATGGAAGCCTTGGAAGCATCCATGAAGAAGTTTAACATCCATTTGGAGCACTCTTCAACTTCAACTTCATCTTCAGGAATATCATTTTCTGCATGTGGTTTCCAAGCATCCCGGTCTAGTTATGCACTAAATGTATCTTCTTATACTCATTCTCATGAGTAGCTCATTGATTCTGGAACTTCTTATCATATGGAAAAAAACAAAGCCATGGTTTCTTCTTTAAATGATTGTAACACCAAAAATATATATGTCGGTGATGATAGATCTCTTAGTGTTGTAGGGACTGGAACTATTCATCTAGACAATAGTCAATTTAATGATGTATTATGTGTTCCTATCTTATCCCGCAACCTTCTATCTGTATATCAGATAAATCATTCAGGTGAAGGTAAAAATGTTGAATTTTTACCCCATGATGTTGTAATTAAGGACCTAAGAGATCCTAGATAGATTTTAGCTACTAGATTTGCTGATGATTCTACAAGGTTGTATAAGTTTAACAACTTTGGGTCATCAACTCTTCCCTCCATATTTGTTGCTCATAATGATGAAGTGAGAAAACTTTGGCATGAGAAATTTGGTCACTTAAACTATTACTTCCTTCAAAATCTATGTAAAGAAAATATGGTGACAGGTCTTCCTATGGTATCTTGCAGAGATGGTGTTTGTTCTAGATGAGTACTCAGAAAACATCATCGGGATAATTTTGAAAAACATGCCTCTTGGCATGCCTGTGAAGTAGGAAATGTTCCCTCTGCGGACAAAGGCAACCCCTCTAGCCCTAGAGTGGGTCTAGTCACAACAAAACAAAACAACAATCGGTTTCCTTAAATAGTCATTGTTGGAAGCCTACCTCAAAACCAATGTTTGATGAAGCTTTCATTGTGCTGCTCTAGCTTTCGTTTCCTTCTCCTCAATGAGTAATCAACCTGAAACAACACAAGAGAACAATGAAACATGTAACCGAGAACAACAATGATCTATTTACTTATAAAGTCAAGAAATCATAAGCTATCAAGTAAATTATGCACAAGATATAGGAAATCATCATTGATTGTATTAAAATGAATCAAGAGAAAAGCTTACAACCAAGTCTTGACATTGCAAGCCTTCTCGGAGGGTCCAGCCGGTATGTTTCTTCAAGCATTCACTCTCAATAATGGGTCTCCCAAATGGATGATATCTCTCTCTCACTCACAAGCTCTAACACAAGGCTAAGGCACTCCACAACCTCTTATCAAACTATCAACAATTTCACATAGCAAACTTGTCAAACTCACCCCAAATCTATCTAATCTACTTCAATCCAAAAACCAAGAACTAGGAACTAGCAACCAGTAACTAGTTGATCATAGCAATGGTGAGTGCTTTCATAGGAGGAGGAGCCTCCACGAAATGTGGGAGAGGGAGCTTATCCTCAAGGGAGGTTTCACAAAAGGTGTAACTTCCACCCTAGAGGAGGAAAGGCGACCCAATCTGACCCAACAACGAGTTCTAGAATCACCCAGAAGGCCAACTGTTTGAACTAATTCGTCAAATCTGGATCATTGCAAGTCATAAGCTAGGGCTTGGTGATGACATTGCAAGGAAGAAATGTGTTTGGACCAGTTGTCACAATTAATATCTTGAGGACTTATGCCGAGCCCTAAAATCTGATCGTCGCAGGAAACATGTGTACACTTGCGACAATTTCGTGACGATATAGTTCAAAACAGAGGATCGTCATAGACTTAAAAGGGTTAACTTGTGACGATGAAAAAGCTTAGGAAAAAAGGGTCAATATTCAGTATTAGAGAGCACTTGTTTAATCTTCTTGCATGAGTGGGAAGATATGGACATGTGTATTTGATGTATGCAACAACGGAGGGACTGAGATGAGGTCAGTGACAAATTACTGTGTAACAACGCCTCATCTCCTTTACAGCTTGTGCATAGTGATTTATGTGGTCCACTTCCAATTGTTTCATTCTCTGGCTACCTGTATTTCTTAACTTTCATTGATGATTTCTCTAGACACACTTGGGTATACTTCTTAAAACTCAAGAGTGAAGTGTTTAACATGTTCTTGGTCTTTAAGGCCTTTGTTGAGAAACAATATGGGCATCAAATTCTTAAGCTAAGATATGATATTGACGAAGAATATGTTAATAACAAATTCATCAACTTTTACACTAAGCATGGAATTCAATTGCAACATACTATTCCATATACTCCATAGAAAAATGGTGTAGCTGAAAGGAAGAATCACACCTTAGAGGAAATGGCTAATTGTATGCTTCAATCTAAAGGACTTAGTTTTAATTTTTGGGCAGAAGCAATTAACTGTGCAAATTACATAGTAAATCGCACTCCTACTAAGGTTTTAAAGAATATCACTCTAGAAGAAGCATGGAGCTCAATTAAACCAGATGTTAAGTCACTTTCATGTTTTTGGAAGTGAAGCATGGGCCATATTCCAGATGAGAAACATAAAACCTTAGAACCTATTGTATTATTAAACAACCCCCATTTTAATATATTATATAAATTTCCTATAAAATTTATTATAGTAAAAGAGGGACCCTTTAGTTAAAAAAAAAACCTTTGATTTTATTTTCATAAAAAACCAAAAAATTAAAAAATAGAAAATCAACATAAAAAATGTTAATAAAATCCTATAATCCAAGTTTAATACTTAGGATTTTTAATTAAAACCCAAGTATTAAACCTTTATTATACAAACAAATTTCCAAAGTCTCAAGACCGCTCCGCTAGTCTCCATTGCGATTTCTATTAGACTAGACTCAACAGGAAAACATGCATGTCAATTCATAAATTCCCCGCATCCATGACTATCACAAAATGTTCCAAAGAACTTAAGTCTTAGCCTTAATCGATGCTATGTGATTAAGCTCGGACCTGACGGGATTATTCACTGCGATTCATTAAAATATCGCATCCACAAAATCACAAGAGTCTAAAGATTATGCCTCGCTCCACACCACCAATTACGATTGTGATCAATGATGTCATATCCATGTCACATGTGACGTCATCCTCCACGTCATCCCGCAAATCGCAAATCACAAGTCTTTAGGGACTTAAACCATATTCTTGTGCCTCTGCTCTGAATGTCGATTGAAATAATATCCAAAGCCAGACTTGAATGAACAACTGAGATATAATATGCCTAGATCAACAACAATAAGATTTGAGACTGCCCTACGCTCAATTTTAATTTTCTCACAGGGGGGGTCCAAAAAGTGGGTTTTTCGTCCAAGCCCTATCTCTACATGTCACTTCTTCGTTCTTTCGGGCTCCCCCCTTCAGAAACCACTTACCACTTCGAACCCCCTCTGAAAAAACCACTAAGCCTCTCGTCTGTTTTGCAATCTGCAATAAGACCCAATTTGCCACGTCACCCACCACATCACTGCAACACTTTGCAATCACTTTTTTTAAAAGGACACAGTTTATAACAAGCCATTCACCTTCTCGATTTTGTGATTGCGATATGTTTTAAGAAATACCCCTTTTAGATTATTCTGAGTTCTACCCTTGGTCTAAAGCAATTGTGATTTATGATAAAATCGTAAAGTCCGCTTCTCTTATCACACACATCACTCCGCATTCCCATCAATGATGGTTATGTTCATAATTTATTACGACTCTATGTTTTTCCTGATTTCCTGCAAACATGATTTGTTTCAAATAAAACTCGCTTATCAGTCTCATTTATTTCTAGCTTATCGATTCTTGTTTTCCTTGTTCAGGTTCATGACAGAAGACGACAAATATGCTAATAAGCGATAGTTCAGTTCAAACAGATAGACAAGAATCTAGATAATCCAATGGAACAAACAAAGCTAAGGAAGACAACAAATCACATTCAGAATATTGCTACCAAAAAATTGTTTTCCTTTAAGCATTGTTGAAGAGATCTGTTTAAATTCCCTCAACGCTCTACACAATAGATTCAGTTATTTTCTGCTATTTAAGCTTGCTCGTTGTACGAAGTAAAGGTCCTGAGGCTTACGAAAGCTCGCACCACTGTACTTTCATATTTTTCTCAATAGAACGGCTAGAACATTGTTTAGGAGTTTTCATAAAGAATTTTGAGAAGTTGCATTATTGTACTCCTGGAATCATCTTTGTGGGAAGCAATAAATTACTGCTATTTCTTTTATAAGTCGAGCAACGTACATCTAGTATTTCTATCTTTGTACCTCTGTTTTGTTCATAAATAAATAGTGAATTTATATTTTCAAATTTCTTATTACATGTTATTTAAAGAACAATGTTACATGTATTCATTTGTGATCATGCTTCCATTGATTTTTAAATACACGTTAAGCAATTTGCTTTGATATTCTAAAATGTGATATGATTTATACACATCATTATGATTAACTATTTAATCAACGTAATCATCTTGAAATATTTTCATTTCCATTGGTGTTTGATAAATCTATACTGTCATTACTAAGGAAAATCATTGTAGATCACATCTAGATAAAAATTAAACATTCTTGGGTTATAGAGTAGATTAATGCATATGTTTTCCATTTAATTCATTACTGAAAATCCATATATTTCACTTCACTATAAGCATTACACATCCATTCAATAACCTTTCATTGGGAAACTGGTCCCATTGTCCCCATTCGGATCCACTACCTAAACGGAAAAGGAGTTGTCATAAGGTCTATACCGAGTGGTCTTCCCCCTGTGTTGATGCAACACTTTTTGAGGCCTCAACACATTTTGGTGCTAGAATGAGGGCATGCAGAATATGATTGGAAATTAAGTCCAATACAAAAACAAAAGGCCATTCCAAGGGTCATTCCCCTTCCAAATCTCCTACAACTTCCATATCCCCTCCAAAATCTCCTACTTTTAGATCAAATGTTGTACATTCTCCTCCCAAGTATCCTAGAATAATTCCTGAGGTAATCCCCATGGATTATACTCCAGAATCACTAGAAAATACAAATTTGATAAAGAAATTGGAAGACGTCTCCATTTCAACAGAAAATCCTGAATCATCCAAAGTTTCTGAAGGAAGTATTACTTCTATTTTTCATGGAACTAGTGTTTGAATTGGTCCCAAAGTGCAAAACTTAGCATCTCACCATTTGAATTTCCACTTCAATCCCCCCGAACAAAAAATGCTACATCAGATTCCCAAACACCTACTAGTGAGATTACCTCATTCTCTCATTCACAAAAATCTCCATTTATTCCTTTTACATTTCCTCTTTCTCTACCGACCACTTTATCTATTTCCATTTCTTCTACATAAATGATGAGTGCTACCTCAAGCAGTACTATCACAACTACCAGTTCTTCTTTCATCTTATTCAACCCCCAACTGTTACAATGGCAGCTAGACCATGGTCCAATCCGGGAGTTGTTCAAATGCTGACACCACTTCATCCTCTACCAAAACATCCTGAAAGATGGCTTCCCAAATTCAATCCTGATCATGGGTTATTTGTTGAAGAGATCCTTCATAATTATATGTTAGCCATCAATCTTAATGATGTAGATGAAGAAGACGTTGTTGTTAGATTATTTCTGCATCTCTTACAGGATCAACAAGGTCTTGGTACTTTTTATTACCAGCCAATTCTATTACTAGTTGGGATATTTTTGAAGAACAATTTTTGACTAAATTTGGTGATGATTTCTCAACTGCATCTCTTATCAATGACCTTTTCAATTTAAAAACGAATTTAGGGGAAAAAAGATAAAATATTTCAATTATAGATTTAACAAATTGTTAAATAAAATCCCAACTACTTCTAGACTGGGTGTCGATGTACAATTTGAATGGTATATTTAATCTCTTCCTTCTAACATAACAATTTTTGTAGATAGAGCTAATAAAAATGTCTTGGTAGAAAACATGAAAGAAATTGTGTCTGTAGAGAAGGGGATAAATTCACTAGAAAAGAAAAAGGATTAGGAAGACAAAAAATTAAAAAGAGTTACATTTAAGGATGAACCTAAAAAGAAAGCACTTAAAGATCCCTTTGATCTTGAAGGCTTGCAACAAGTCCTTAAAAATTTGTCTAACTAGATGGTAGGGATAAAAAACAAGTAGCTGAATCTTCTTCCAAAAAACCTTTTATAAAATTCAAAAGAAATCAACCACCTAATCCACAACCTCCAAACACCATCTCTAATGCAGAAACTAATGATGAAGATGAGGAGGAAACAACATTTTCTGCTGATGAATCCCAAGATGAACAAATAGCTGAGTTAAATGGAATGTGGGATTTTATTCTTCCTATTTCTAATAGTGAAAATGAATATGAAGCGTTACATGTTAGCATAAGAAGTAAAGGTCCAGTTGATTCTATACAACCAATCCAAAAACATAAACCTTCAACTTCCAATGCTAATGATCTACGTCTAGGTGTTATAAAGAACCCTTACAAGACCTTTTACTTTCATGATGTGTTAAATTGCATTTTTAAAAGAACATAAGTGAATACATCTGCATGCTGTAAAGAAGAGGAACATGACATCCATAAACACATGAAAACATAAGCCGTTGATAATGGAGTTCGTCCAGGAGGGACTACATCTCTGGGCCCCGATGTCAAGATGGTGTAGGCTGTTGCATTAAGTGTTGTCAATAGTGATGATGTGCATAAGAGATGACATCACTATCATATAAGGAAAATTCCCTCATGCAGGAGTGGCACCAAGAGAGGTTCCGCTATAGGAAATCTCAGTCAAAAGGACTCCTATCAGTATGACACAAACTCATGCATGATGAGCATCCCATGTTGGCTTGTTGGGGCCTAACCCAAGTTGGGCGTTAATTAGCCAAACAAACCCTTGTATTACTGGCCCTTTCAGCAACAATCCATGGAGCGCGGACTAAGGTCTCATTCGAAGTAGTATGGGAGGCTGTTGGAACTAGGTTTCTGCACCCTTGAGATGTCTGAGAGGTTCGACTGGTCCAACTGTTCATCCCTATGTGTAGGTCACTTTGTTTACTTCCCAAGCCTTCGTGCCCTGATATACTTGCCTTCACGTAGCCCTAACTAGGGTCTGTGGGTCTTCCACACTATTGGAGTAGCGTTTTGCTCTATTCCCTAAGTCACACCTGAGATCTTACTTATATTCATACGCCTAGTCAATTATCTTTGCGCAATGGGACATCTTACATTATATTTATTTATACAATACATTCATAAGATTTCACGTAAAAAATAAGCAATATACTTGCAATTTAAACCCAATCATACATTAAAATAGGGAAAGATACACAGAAATATGGTAAACTTCTCTTTATTAATTCTTCCAATGGTTACAGACTCGACCTTCCCTGCACACTTAGCTGTAGGGGTCTGCGCACTCAACTGCGGACTACTAGGCTTCTATGCACTCAGCTGTAGAGCCTTCTCCTACTCTACGACCCAAAGACACACTTTACACCTCGACTCAATCATTTTGACTCGTCATGCTTTCATTCTATTCATTTTTTCATACACTTAGAGCCTTGTTGTATTTCTTCTGCAGCCGTTGTCCCAACTGCGAGGTTGGTCAAAAGGGTACCAGCCTGCAACTCCTGCAGCTACGCTTTGAGGGCACCCAACACAATCTGGTTCTACTGCATAAAATTTTGGAGGGCCTTGGAGGTGACATCGCACACTGTCTCGCCAATGTCGTGCAGATCACCCTCGGTAAGTGTGATCGGGTCAATTGAAAATTTCAATTCCTTGACCTTCTTGCGTGGACCTGTCTGCTCGATCGGGTGCTGGTGCTTCAACTGTGTTGACATGGTTTGTGGGTTTGCACCTCCCTCCTCTTCTTCTGCTTCCTACCCATGTGAAGGTGACTTTTTTCCCTCGCGTGCCTTCGCGGCTACCTCTTGTGTTGCTGCTGCTACTACCTTTTTCTGTTTAGCTGTTGTTTATGCAGTGTCTTGTGCCTCCTGTGCTTCTACTGTTGTTGTCTCCTTTCTTCTCTTCTCGGCCAACTATGCCATGCACAGTTTGGCCTCCTCTTTCTACCTTTGTGCTGCAAACTTATCCATTGTCGCGATGTCTGGAACGCGCCACTTCAGCGGCCATGTCTCCAGTACATTAAAGATTATGTCATCTGTGGCCACAAAGGGTAGCTCTGTCCATTTCTTGGCTTGGTCCTTGCGCGCTTTGATGTATATGTTGTCGAGGTCTACCTTAAACTTTGCAAAACTTTGCAGGTTGTTGTAGACAGTGGGTGACAACTATGGCTTACGGTTGATCCGCATTATGAGGTTCATCTCGATGAACACCTAGAATATCTTACTGTCGTAGATCCTATTTGTATCCTTTGTGGCTTAGAGTGAAGTGTACTTCAGGGCCTTTGGCAGATCCCTGTCAATTGTGGGGAATTTACTGTCATATGGAAATTCTCCTACCATGAGCACTATGGACAGTAGAATCCATAGTGGAATGTTTTTCCTTGTTCCTAAGCTTCGCGACAATTCTCCAAGAATTCCTTGCAGAGGAACATGGACTAGTTAAACTGGACCCCCTCCACGCACTTGTTAGTAAGTGCTACCACTGGTGCGGGTACTTCGTCCACGCTGCACTTGGGCATAACCTTACCTGCCAGGATCTAGGTCGCCACTCTACCGATTTGTCGTTGATGCTGGATATGGCATATCCCCTTTTTTTTCGAGTTTATACTTCTTCTTTATGGCCTCTGTGATGGCCAAGTCACTACTTTTCCCCTCCAAGATATCGCAAGGTCCTCTCCTTTGCATGGAAACTGGTTGATGTGGTGAATCAAATGCTCCATGATGGGGATGGGCTCCTATAGCCACAAACACCCACCATGCACCAGGCAGAGCAGCTACTTGATGACAAAAGTTGTTATTGGAGCGCAGTAGAAGTGCGACACCTAAAGAAGGTTTAGTAGCCCTACCTTTTCCACTCCGCACAACCACTTTCATGGCTCTAATTTGGTAACCCCCACCGCGGTGTTCTGCTTGGGCTTCATAAGCTACGTGGTCTCTAGGTGAGGTAACTTCTCGTGGTCAGCGAGGTCCCATTCTTCAAATTTTCAACTAGGCACCCGTCCCAGGTGCATGCCCTCGAAAATGATGTTGTCTGGGAGGAGCGGGGTTTGGAGAGAGCTCTTGCTCTATCAAGATCCTTGGGCACTTTAACCTTCCCCTTCCATGTGGGGATATAGGTGGGTAGCTTTTTTGGAGGGTGCATAGGCTCATTTTCCTCCTCCATGCCTTCGCTCTTATCTTATTCGATGAACAGGTCCTCCAGGGCTTCCTCCTCCTCCTCATTGGTTTCTATGTTAACGAATTTCCCCTTCTTCTCCATCGTTAGCCTGGTGCGCAACGGGTTTTGTGAGGACACACGTATGGGAACCATCGCTTGTTTTTCCTTCTTTTTTCTTGGCATGTGCGATTATTTTAGGATTTCTGCCACAATCCTGATGCCTTCAGGGGCATCCCCCACAATCAAGGCCTGTGCGGCCTCTTCGGTGGTCATCTTTGTGATATTCATAACTTCCTAAGATGCTGCCATTGTGTTCGACTAGAAATCTATCGTTCGCATATTCAGGGGCTCAATGAATGCTCTGCACAGGTCAGATAGGGCTTTGCTCAGGCTACGCAGGGTATACAACTGCTTAGTTCACAAATGACCAAGTGTTGTTTGTTGGGAAACCTTTTGTAATTTATAGCGCCTTTTGAATTTGAATTCGACTGCTCCCCCCAAATCTGAATCATTAATGCTCACTTGGCAGTATATTTTCCTAAATCTTGCCCATAAATCATGTCTTAAATGCCTGTCACTTGCTCCATTTGGCCTCAAGTCGAGCATCCCATCATGAATAGTGACTTCAACGACCACTTTTTGACCAACCTGCACGGCAACGCAGCCCCCCTTGCGTGGTCGCAGACCTTGTGACTCCTTACTTCTATGCATAGCTCTTACATCGCGCAACTTCCGGGTAGAGTAGTTTATCATCCTGCGCCTCCTTTCAACTGCCTAGAGTGCTAAGACTGTACTTCCTTTGGCTAGTCAGGTGGTCACACCACTTGTATAGCATTTCATCCTGTCATCCATCACTTTTCCTAGAAAAAATCCACCTTTTATTGTTATGGGCGGCGTCGCACACTTTATCATCTGCAACGCACCACCCTAGTTGATTCGCTTAGTAATGTGCAGTCTAAGCTAAGGCATCAGACTGATCAATTCATGGTGATAATCCTTAAACTTGTCAACGTGATTGTGCACATCCTGTCTTATCACCCTAGTGCTCTTATCAAGAAAATATTCCTTTATCTCGTTCTCTAGCTTCTTGACTTCCACTTCTACCAGAGTGCATTTCTTCCTTAATCATACCCTTTCTTTCTCAAGATCTTGGAGCCTAAAATTTCCTAGTTGGATTTCTTCTTCCAAGGTTCCGCGAACCGTCGTATCTACGAGTGTTGTAATGTGTGTACTAGGCTTTTCATGTACAATAGGGCTTACAACGTTCACTTTATACTCTAGCCTTGGCAGTGCCTATGTGGTCAGGTTCTTGCACGCGGTCCTATAAGCCCATAGAACCATTGGTACATGCAAGTCCTAGCAGTCTACTTCGCATTGTGGACCTTATTTAACACTTCACAATGTTTGTTAAAGGCTTCTACGTGGATAAGCTTCTGCGCACTTCGTTTTTCCATACTTCGTGGTTCCAACTAGAGGGGTTGTTCATGCCATTTCCTTGCTTGCACCTGCTTATTGACCATGTCTCCTAACGTGAAGACTATGTGCATCTGTGCAGGTTTCGTACCATATGCCTGTATCCATCTGAATAGGTGGGCACATAGACCATTTTGTTCAGAAATCTTGTCCGTTAATGGAATTTGAGGCTTCCCAAATAGCATGCGCATCATCCTTCTGTACTCGCGCCAGTCCTCAAAACATCTTTGGTGCATACCCCACCACTTCGCGGGTGTAGTGCATAGTACCCACTACAAAGCTTCAAAATGTTGTTGTTCTAGAACTTCTCTTTCAAATATGCTCAGGAAGTCATCCACCTCACTTAATCCATCATACATAGGTAGATCCCTCATCTCCGTCGATACGCAGCACAATGATCTTGTCATCATGTTATAGTTTAGTGTGGTTACCTCGTGTAACCGGTTTTGCCATCGTTCTATATCCTCGTCCAAATCCTATGTGCATGAGATTTCGTGCTCCCATGAGATTCGTCCATCTGTGGTCGGATTCACCCAGTCTTTCTCACACATAGTTATTTTGTAGATGCAGTCCAAGTCATCATCGTTGTCGTAGTCACACACCGGCTCCATGTAGCATGATCCTTTTGTAGGGTCCAGCGGTACAACCACGCATAAAGAATTTTTATCAAAAATCATCTTGCATTTCTTCGGATTTATCAACCCATTCAGGTCAGTGGCCTAATATATTCCCAATAGTGCAGGGTAGGGATTGTTGTCATCAACAATTTCTATCACTTCGAAATCTGCTAGTGCACTTGCTCCTTTGATATCTACTGTGATTGCCTACAATCTCCCAATAGGTAGGATCTTTTGTTGGTTCGCCATTCGCAGCTGGATAGGAGACCATTGTAGTGTAAGCCTTCCCATGTGCTCCCATGTCTGCTTTGGCAGGATGTTCACATCTGATCCTATAACTAGAATCACTTGGTCCATCTCATATTCCCTAATATGCATAGTCAATCTCATTTCCCTTCCCGTTTGCGTTATGTACTTTCCAAGCTTCTAGACTATGTGCAGTTCCCCTTACACGGTCCCAACATCTATTTATGAGTTCCTGCAGCCCCTTTACAACCTTGTTGTCATGTAGCAGCTTCATGCATGTTTCCAGGAACATGGTGAGCATGGATGGGACCATTCTGGCTCTGGTCTATTTTTACTTCCTAAAGTGGAGGCATCAGTGAAGCTCTTCTTGGCTTCCATGAAGGTTTCCTTAGCGCGATCCAAATCAAACTCTGGCTCCTTCACTAGAGCCTTGTGAACCCAATTACTTTCTTTAGGCTACTTAACTTTGTCATCCCCCGTCGTAATTCCACTTTGGAGCACAATATTCACATTAGGGTTTTCCTCGCACGGCTTAGACTTCATCACTTGCAGGTTCTGAGTCAGGGGAGGTTGGAGTGCTCCTTTATCGCATAACCTTGCTATAAGTGTGGGAAAATCCTCTGTCTCATGATAAAATAATGTACAATACAAGCATGATGGTCGCGTTGGATTCATACAACCATAGAAATAATTCCATGACCCTCTGCAATTGTAACATATCAGTTTTCTGTGACCTCTTCCTGGTCCTCCTTCACCTCGGCCTTGTTCGCACCCCTGAAATCCAGTTCGCACCATCACTGCATTTTGGTCAAGGGGCCACGTTTCAGCTTGAACTCTGTAGGTAGGAGTCTGATCCATCATCAACTCATAACTTCTACAGGTGAACTCATCGTGGCCTACTGATCTACAGAAATTATAGAACAACTGCTGTGAAGTCTGCGTATACTTCTGCAATAAATGATAGTTATCTGTAGCATGCTTTCCTCCTATATGAGAAATCACACACCATAGTGTAGGCACCATGCTCGATCCTACTTGTGCCTCCGGTTTCAATGGCATTGGCCCTCCTCCAACAAGGTAATTCACAAACACTGGACAATGGTCATTGTTGTGCCTCTGGCCCTTACAATTTATGCACCATACCTCATCGTGCACTTCTAGGCGAGCTATCCTATCTTGTTTCAAACTCTGCATCTCAAGGCACAAGTTTTACAATTGTGCATGAATCTGCTAAACTCCTAGGTTGGGATCTTGTATTAGGGTCTTGTGCAATCTCATCGCAATCTCCAAGGCCTTGGCCTGAGTTTTCAGCCCCTGTTGTGACAACGCGTTCCTTAGAAGTGGTGTTAACGATGTTACAAACCATTCACAGTGTTGTCCATCTGTTAATGTCATGTTAGCTTCACGGATTGTGCACTTCAGTATCTGATCCAACTCCCAAGGGATCTCGCCTGGTAGCATTGTGATTTCCTTGAACCTAATGATCGACTGCGCATCTAACCTTGGCCTACTAAATTCTTTGTTTAGTGCAGCTTTGATATTCGTGATCCCTGCATTCAGATTGTCGTTGGAATGCTTAATGTACCAGGTCAGCGTGTGATCCTGCAGGGTGCTGACCAACGTTGCCTTCTTTATATTGTCATCCGTGACTCCCTGCGCTTCCAATACAGCTTTTGTCACGAACCAAAACTGGTCTGGATCTTCATTCCCTACTCCCTTGAACACTGGCTACTTTACACTTGCCATATTGCTTCATGGTGGTGGCAGAGGTGGTATGGGCAAAGATGGGGCTGAAGACAATGAAACTAGCGATGGTGTGGGTGGGGGTGATATGCATGGAATTCTTTGTCTTATCAAATTTATCTCACTTCTTGGTGAGACCTTCGCGAGCTCTTCTTCACCCTCTTGCGGAGGTGAAATCAAGGGGCTAGTTTCTAGTTTTATACTACCTTCGTTTCTATATATTCTCCCACTTCGCGTAGCCCCAAACATCAATTGATTCGCATAACCCGTTTTTCACATAGTAGCATTTTAATCCAAATGTTCTAAGATTTAACGTACTTACCTTGCAGCATTTTGAGGAAGCGTCATTTTGCCTCACTATAGCTGACTGAAGTATTTACTGCGAACTCGGTGATGAATCCTCCTATAATTCGATTGAGTCAGTGATCAACGGTGCGTGCGATCTTATCCTTTGATACATCCAATCTGCGCACCAATTCTGGAGTCCACACAATCGGTCTGTCGAGTTTACACCTTCCTTGGCTATCTGCTAGCTTCGCGATCCACTCGTATAGCTCAGTAGGGAAAGACAGGAAGAAAATTTTGTGGATCTTTGTATATAGGTAGCAATCTAACCACTCTTCCTTTGGCAGTCGCAGATTCCTGTTTTCTTGCACCGCAAATTCATGAATCTTTCTATCCAACCAATATTCAATTCCTTTCTTTGTCAGATTCCAGTGATACAACATCAGACATATCTATGCAGATCTCGATCCCGACAACAGAACCATTTTTTGGCTTGTTGGGGCTTGACCCATGTTCAAAGTTAATTAGCCAAACAAATCCCAGTACTATTGGCCCTTTCAACAACATTTCACAGAGCGGGGACTGAGGTCTCACCCGAAGTAGTATGGGGGGGGGTGGTGGAACCAAGTTTTCTCACCCTTGAGATGTCTGAGAGGTTTGACTGGTCCAACTATTCATCCCTACACGTAGGTCACTTCGCGCACTTCCCAGGCCTTCACGCCTTGATATACTTGCCTTTGCGCAACCATAACCAAGGGCTGTGGGTCTTTCACACTGTTGGGCGACATTCTGCGCTATTCCCTAAGTCGCACTCGATATCTTACTTATCTTCCTATGCCTAGTCAATTATCTTCGTGCAACAGGACATATTACATTATATTTATTTATACAACACATTCATAAGAGTTCATGTAGCAAATAAACAATATACTTGCAATTTAAACCTAATCATACATTAAAACAGGGAAAGATACACAAAAATATGGTAAACTTCTCTTTATTAATTCTTTTAATGGTTATAGACTCGACCTTCCCTACGCACTGAGCTGTAGGGGTCTGCGCACTAAGCTACGACTACTAGGCCTCTGTGCACTTGGCTGTAGAGTCTTCTCCTACTCTACGACCCAAAGACACACTTTACACTTCAACTCAATCGTTTTGACTCATCATGCTCTCATTCTATTCATTTTTTCATACACTTAGAGCCTCACTCTATTTATACAATCCCATGGTCTGCGGACCATGGGCAGGTCTATCAAGCCAACATTACATTACAAAACCAAGGGCAGACAACCCTGTGACTCTATTATAACTTCACGCCCCTTGCCCATAATTCATGGAGCTTTTATAAAAGACTTGGTCAAAACATGGGCTTTAAGCCCCAAAACATGCCTTGGGGGATTCGATGCCCAACATCCTGCCAACATGGCATAAAAGGGATCTTAATGCAAACATACATGGCGACCACATGAGTATCCCATCAACATACAACAAATGGATCTCAAAACACAACATGACGAATCATGACAAAAAGTACATCACATAGATGATTATGTATCACATCAAGTAGGAACCATGAAAACAAGTAAGAAACAAGATCCCACATCAAGCATCAACCAGGGATCTGTGCAACACAATGCATAGCAAAAGAAGTACATGAACACACTGCATATACCTCACATCAAGGGGCCAATTGAAGAAGAGGATGACAAACTGCTGAAGTTGGACGTACCATCAACCTCGCTACATCGAATCTCATGGAATCACTACTGGCATGTTGAATGCTAACACCTGCACTCCACTTAGAAAAGTGACCATAAAATGAAATGAGAAAATGGAAAATTTGAAAGCACCATCAGATTTGTGGCGTCGAATAGTGCAAAATTGACTGTCAAATTTCTGAATTCTGAGAAGGTGAAAATCTGGG
The DNA here is from genome assembly GCA_000404065.3 of Pinus taeda. Lineage (NCBI taxonomy): Eukaryota > Viridiplantae > Streptophyta > Pinopsida > Pinales > Pinaceae > Pinus > Pinus taeda. The sequence continues at coordinate 49,565 of APFE031274196.1, read as the reverse complement.
GCTCAAGGAATCTTTTAGATTCCCCTTAGATTCCTCAAAGATACCCTCCTCTAGGTCCTCTGCAAATCTGATGCTCAGATCAGGGAACTGATTGCACCATTGGTTTCGTGTCACCGAGAGGTGTAATATCGACATAAAGTTTGTCCAATTTGGACACTGTAAAAATTTCACCCTCCTGGAAATTTCGCTTAGTCATGGTTCCACCTGCATAAAAATTAATTAAAAATTAACTTTGCCTCATTTTCTATGCCCATTCCTCCATTTTCCTGGGTGCACTGAAAAATGAGGTATATATAAGTTTGTTGGTGGAGTAAACAAAGAACCAGTTTGTCGTGATGGAAAAAATAGCCATTAGTTGAGGAGGGGTTGGATGGTTAATCCCTACCAGCCCCCCCACCCTAATTTAAACATTTTACAGTTTTAAAGCCCGCAAACATTATTGTTCTGGGGGGTCGGGTCCGCATTGGGTGGCCCGCCCCCATAACCTCCATTATTCCATGGTGGCATACATTTAAATGGCATGTTTGTTGAGTTGACCATTATGGGGTGGTTGGTACATGGTTCATGTGTTATATGACGTTGCCTGGCATGGGCCGACCCACGTGGGCCGGGCGGGTTTGATCCCCACTGGCCTCACACTTACGGTAATGTATATGTCGCAAGGTTGGATGGGGGTGTGGGTCAGGTCCACTGGAGGTGGCCTGCCCACCCCAAATTATTTTGTTTTATTGTATTAAACATAGGAGAAGGGTGTGGCGGGGTCATGGCCACCCACCCAACCTTTGATATGTTGAACAGTGTTGCGGTTAGGCTGACAAGGGTCATGGCCCGTCGGCCTTTAAATAATTTATTTTTTATTATAGAATTTTGGGGGTGGGAGGGGTGGTGGGCCCGCCACCAAATTATATATATATATATATAATATATATATTATATATTTATATATATTATATATATATATATATATATATATATATAATATATATATATATATTTATATATAATATATATATATATATATATATATATATATATATATAATATATATATATATATTATATATATTATTAGAAATAGGGTGGTTTTCCAATTTTTTTAGAAAATAAGGTATATTGGGAAAATTAACGAGGCCATAATTTCGACCGATTTTGGGAGCTAGGTTTCATGCCCCGAGGTCGGTCAAATTGTAGGACACTTGAACCTGGCCCACAACCTAACTTTGACAAGAAATTTGACTGGCTCATTCTCCATCATATGAGCTGAGATTGATGAACCGTTCGCATTGCCATGATCGCGACAACAAGATCTTTAACATGAACCGAGTTTAAGCATAATCCAAACACTTTGATTTTTGAGCTTCCATATGACCTCTTTGTCTTATGTGTGTCTCTGGAGCCACCTAGATCAATCCTCCCCACTAAGGAGCTTTTGGTCCTCCAAAAGCATGAAAAATAATCTGCAACTTCTTTGTACCCTGTCTGCATCACAAGCATCCTGAAAGGTCTTACTTCCATCTCCTTCACCTTTGTTCTTTGGAGCCTTAAGCGATGGGCCGACACTTGCAACCTTTGCGACCTGTAGTACATTATTTTCAAATTACATGATTGACTTTCATGACCAACTAATGACCCAAGCATCCCACACTTGCCACGAGTTTATAACACATACTCGGTGGTCAAGTTTACATCAAAATGGAAATGGTACCCCAGCTACGACAACAAGGCCGAAATACCATTGTTTCTTCAAGAAGTGATGGAAAACACATCATCAATGCAACACATGATTTACAAAGATAAGGCCAAACATTATTTTCTTTGACAAGTGATGGAAACACGACATCACTTTCACAGTTTATCATGCAACACAAAATAAGACTAGACATCATTGTTGCTGAACAAGTGATGGAAAACACATCAACACTTTTACATTTTAAAATGAAACAAATGATTTAGAAAAGCACGACCATGACAAGACAACATATTTAGAAACCATTTTTCACTTATCGCTGTGAATGGGTCATCCCCCTATGATAGTGTTGCTTGCCAACAATTGTTTCACCTGGTTTATGCATTGGCACTTTGTCTTTAAGGCACTGCTCTGGATGGAGCCTCCAACAAGTGGCTCTTTGATGGCCACTTCTATCACAATGACTGCAATAAATCGTCTTCATCTAGATCTGTTTAACCTGTTTCTTTACTTGCTGTTGAGAGGGTCTTTCATGCCTCTTCTTTGTTTGTGCTGTTATTCTTTTCCAAAACTTAGAAAATGTATGGTTATGTAATCCACAAAAGGTACATGTTTTTCGATGCCATGTTTTATGTTCATCTTTAAGAACATGATTATAATCACAATGAACATTCGAATGTCGAGAGGGGTTATACCTTCCCTTGCCATCTCTGATGTAAGTATGGCGTTGAGAGCTTGCCTCAGCTCTTTCCTTGCAATGGAAACTGCCATGGGATGATGGGGATGTGTTCCCATCATTCATTTCCCTCGACAATTTTGACGATGTCTCGGAAGAATATGACACCTTCGAACATTCTCCTTTGGTGTATCTTGAGGTTGAAAATTGAGGTCTCTGCACAACCTCCAATGGTTGAGTTATGCCTTGGTTATTATCACCAAGTTCTTTTTCCTCCTCATGCCTTATCCTGTTAAGGAGCCTCATGTTTGTCCCTGTAATTGGGATCTCCAAATCTCCAACGTAAATCATACTATGTGAAGATGAAACTGAAAGGAAATCAACATATTTTACCTCCTCAGTCGATTTGGAAGGAACCAATAAGGATTTCTCATCATCTGTTGTTGTTGGTTTGCTAGCTGTCTCGACGCATTCCCCAACTTCCTTTCATACATACCCAAGTCCTATCTAGCGAGGCAATTCCTCCACTTTGATGGGGTTGACAATGCCTTTGCCATTAATGCCCAAGCCTTTTCATTCATACCCCATTTTCTTCAATAGTTTGGAGCCAATTCCTGTGGTATGGTTTTAAAAAACGACGAAATCATCATCAGGAAACATACATGAAGATGGAGAACTACTTTTTACCTCACGTGGGTCACACTACAACTTTTCCAAGGCCTCGTCCTTTGCTTGCAACTGTCGTAGAAAACTATGTTTCTCCTTTTTCTCTTCATGTAGAAGCATCTTTAATTCAATGTTATCTATTTGAAGACTTCGGTTGTTGTGCTTTAGTTCTTCCAAGGCCTCTTCCGTGGATCGCAACTGAAGATGCAATCACTCCTTTTCCTCTGTCTATTTTTGTAGAGTTTCATACATTATTTCCACCTTTTTGGAAATTTTGAGCATGGTCTTGTACATCACTTTTTCATCCTCTATCACTACATGTTCAATTGTTCACACTTGCAATTCACATCCACACAAATACCTCTCTAATACCACTTGATCCAGGTCCAGGTGTGACAAAGGACCCTTCCAAAACCTTTTACTTTCGTGATGTGTTAAATTTCATTTTTAAAAGAACATAAGTGAATACATCTACATGCTGTAAAGAAGAGGAGCATGACATTCATCAACACATGAAAACATAAGTCGTTGATAACAGAGTTCGTCTAGGAGGGTCTACGTCTCCAGGCTCTGATGTAAAGATGATGTAGGCCGCTACATTAAGTGCTATCAATAGTGATGATGTCGCTATCATACAATTAAAATGCCCTCATGTAGGATGTAGAAATTTTGAATAATTTAACACATATTCAACAGAGATTATCCTGATCATGTACTATTGTGGAAAACATACACAATACATAAGCTCCTCTACGTTGATCATCAATATAGCAGCATCAATAACAATAAAACATCAAGAGCATTCACACATTAACACAGTATGTATCCCGGGGAAAGCATCTCGCTAAAAACCCCAACTATCTGTATATTAATGATTGAGTCATGTAACATTACAAAGTACAATGCTTATCACAAGCAATCCAGTACCAGCTCCACCTGTTACACACAATACAGCTCAGATCTGAATCAATCCCTGGCTCAAATCTCTTCCGCTGCTTGCCTGCCTCCGCTGCTCAATACCTGCACAAGAACTGGTGATAATACCAAGGCAGCCACGTCTTTCCTTGGCTAAATCACGTGAGAACAAGCTACAATGTGGGCAAACTCATTGGCATACTCAATCCCCTGATTTGTGCAAGATCTGGTGCACAACTATAGTCACAACTGATAGCAATCTGATTCTCTAACACCTGTCCCTGCTGAACTGAACATGCACTGACATGCAACTGAGTTAACTGATGTATTCATTAGTTGTATTATGAGTTAATAACTTGTGAATTAATTAATAACTAATTCACCCAACTCATCTCTAGTCTATTTGCCAGTTAGACTAAATACAACCAGTTTAACAAAGCTAAACTGAACACAACTCCATCAACTGCACCTCCAGTCCACTAAACTCAACTCACTTGAGTTCTAACTGAAATCATGCATGCAAATATTCAACTAACCCATAAGAACCACGTATTTCCTTCATGCAATTGCATGTGCCACATCCGTAGCTCGAACTGAAGTGCTCCAAGAGAATAAGATTAAGTTTATAGTCCAAATATTATTGTGAGATAATAATATTTGACTTTTCTATTTTTGACAGCCAGTCTAAAAATAGACTTGATCACTCACACTGTGATCACTCACACTTTCATCAAAAATAGAAGTCCATCTATTTTTCCCAACTTGATCAATCATCCATCAACAACAACCTGCAATCCATAGACATGATCCATATGTCTAAAAATAGACTTGCGCCAAAAATAGCCTGCGGGCCCACTTAGTGAAGGCGACTCCTTTCCACTAAGCTCCAAAAGCATTTCTTGTTGCACACTTTTCAACACAGCCAAAAAGATTTACTTGCATTTAATTCCAACGACACTTAGACTTTTGAAGAGTTTTCTAGCAGACCTGTTTAGGTCGGTTGTAATGATGTCTTTCCGATATTTTGCTTATAAATACCACCCTAAACAATGTTGTGAGGGGTTGGTTGGTTGGTAGTAGTAGTTGGTCAGTTTTCCTTTCCAACATTTCTCCGATAACTGTCATAATTTCCATAATCAAAGATTGCTGAAAGCATGGATTGCGAAACTACTTGATGTCTTCTCTTGGCCAAGGAATGATTACGGAATTCCTGCGTCTCTACATGATCCAATAAGTGTTTCTCTCCTCTGTTTACTTTTACGATTTTTACCACCGCTCCGCCTTCTAAATTGCAGGAAAAAAGAATAGCTTAAGATTTGTTTCATTACACCTTAAGTTCAATTTCTGCATTTCTCGATGTTTTCTTCAGAAATAGTTATGAGCATGTATACCTAAATGATCTTGTTTACGCTGTTTCTTTCACATATGAGTGCATATTTAGGAATTATTAATTGCTCCTGGATCCCATTCATCCATTTCTCCTCTTCTTCAGCATGATGAAATGATTCTCCTTTGCCTTTCATCCCTGATGTTCATTCCATACTTTCAGCAGACTAATAATTGTATCCTGTGTGGCTATCCCGCTCTGTATCCCCTTGTGACCAAGAAAACGCTCGCAAGCCTCAATCTGTGACTTCATGCCCAATGTGTTCGAAACTTATCACCACTTTACCTTGCCTCTTTGTTTCGAGAATCCTACCTTCCATCCAATCACAAACAACACTCCCTTGAAGCCAGAAAGCTAGCCTAAAATCATCAACAGAGGTTGAATTATAAGGAGAGAGCCCTCTCCGATTGCAGGTGGGCTAGAACCTGCAATCCAAAGATTGGTTTGTGGTTACCTCGGCCGTATCCCTATTAGGAGCCTAGGGACAACTTGAGTGATAACAGTCTTATCAACTGATTAGCGCTCAAGGGAGAATTCTACGGTGCTCCTTCATCGTCACTCAAAGGAGGCCCGATCAGCAGGCTATACTCAGGACCTTTTCTTCCTCCATCCCTAAAAGACTTTCTACTTCTCGTAGCTCCAAACATCAAGGTAATGCCTAACCTGTTGTTCACACAAGAGCATCTTAATCCAAGTATTTAGTGACTTTAAATACTTACCTCGTGGTCCTTTAAAGAAGCGGCTCTCTGCTTCGCTGTAACTAACAGACGTATTGACCGCGAACTTTGTCACAAATCCTCCTATGATGCGGTCGAGCCAATGGTTGACAACGCGCGTGATCTTATCTTTAAAAGCACCCAACCTCCTTACTAACTCTGATGTCCAAACAATCGGATGGTTAAGCCTCCACCTTCCTTGGTCGTCTGCCAACTTTGCGACCCACTCATATAACTCAACTGGGAAGGAACATAAGAAGATTTCGTGTATTTTTGTGTACATGTATCTGTCCAACCACTGTTCTTTCGTCAATCGTGGATTCTTGTTTTCTTGCACTGCGAATTCATGGATATTTCTATCCAACCAGGTTTCGATCTCTTTCTTAGTTGGATTCCAATGATATGACATCACACATCTTGTTATGTAGATCCTAGTTCTGACAATAGAACCATTTGTTGGCTTGATGGGCCCTAACCCAAGTTCAGTGCTAAGCATCCAAGAAAATCCCTACACTATTGGCCCTTTCATCATCATTCCATGGAGCGCGGACTGAAGTCTCACCCGAAGCAGTATGGGGGGATGCAAGAACAAAGTTTCCGTACCCTAAGATGGTTGTGATGTTGATTTTCTACCTCAATCCTGCCTTCACGCAGATCGATAAGCCTGTAGAGCTTATCGATGTATTTCCTCTTCCGTCTTTCAGAACCTCCACGAAGGTATCCACCTCCCCTTCACACAACCCTAAACAATGATTTAGCCACTTACGTGCCTCTATAACTATGTTACTGTCTCATTTCCCTAATTATCTTAGTGGTTAGCCAAATTTATCATGCCATTAAGATTACTCTCGCGTAAACATACATTATTACTTGTGTTCAAATAACAAATAGAAATAGATACATTCGCACATAAATTTAACATTATAATGTAAACCTAGAACCTAACATATCATAATCAGATGCAATAATCATAGACAGAAAACACAGTGATTCCAGAATACTTATCTTTATTTATGATTCAAGTTCCCAATACAGATTCTATCCGCCCTGCGCACACAGCTGCAATGGTTCTCGCACGCAGTTACAGATTCCACCCTAGGTCTCTGCGCACTCAGATGCAGAGCCTCTTCCTACACTGAGACTCTCGCTCTTAGCTCACCCAAACTTACCAATGACTCAAGACTTCTAACTTACTTACTGTACTTCTCAAAACTGACGCAACTTATCTAAACTAAGGGCGGAAAACCCTTTTAACTTTAGATATTTTTCATGCTCCGTGACCATAAAACGTGGAGACTTTACCTTTCTTTACACAAAATTCGGGCCTTCTGCCCCAAAACTTGGGTGTTTAACCCAAAATTGACCCCAGGGGACCCTTTCCCAATAATATCCTTAAGGGAAAGATTCACCCTCCTCTAGGGTTGTCGCATAAGTTTAAATCCCTCCTTAAATATGATGGGTACAAACTGAGAGATGCACCCCTTTAATTTTCTTGTAGTCCCATGCAAAGGCATCAAAATTCTACCTCAACACTATACATTATTATGGTGTTTAGTTGACTTTTTTGGGATGCCTCTTTCAGAATTCTATTTCAAATTCTAATTTTAACAACTTCCAAAATCCCAAAACTTAAGTATGTATAGTTTTTCATGAGTTCAAGAATTATCATAAAATAGTTATAATTTACACGTAGGAGAGTTCCCACCTCACGTCACCTCCTACATCGTTCCTTGACATTCCTCCATATCGTAACTCTATTTCTTTTCATTTCCGAAACCTTCATATCTGAAATCCTCCTTATCTCTCCCAAACGTCACTCCTTACCTCACTAATAACTCCTTTCTAATAAGCATATCTCCGATGACCCAATACTCTCGGCAGATAAACCCCTCCGCACATTTCATATTATAAGTCCCGATGATATCGGCACATTGGCCTTAGTCTCATTTCGGGGCCTATTAAAAAGTACCCCCGAATCTCCAAGCCTCCGATGGTTATTCAACGGGATTAAAATAGAATAACTTGTGTTATTTTGATATGAGTGGTATAGTGTTATAATAGTTTAATTTATAATAGTTTTGTTCTAAATAAATATTAGATTTAATATTTTAGTAATTGTGTAATGTAATTTATAATTAATTAAATTTATTATTTTTATATATAATTAATTTAATTTGTACATTAATAATTATAATTTAATGATTTTATTTAATTTTTATATTTTTAATTAATAATCATAAGTAGTTAACATATATTTAAAAATTTATTAATTTAATTTCAATTAGAGTTTTTAATTAAATGTTTAATTTTAGCCATGTATGTATTTTTTTAGAATTTTGATAATTTTAACACTTTATTTTTGGAAAGGTATATATCAATATTTACTTGACTAAATGAAGCTCACAATAGCTCGTTGAAAAGCCAAGACAGAGGAGAATAATATGGGAATGATAAATTTAGTATATTTAATTATTTAATGACCCAAAAATTCAGCAGAAAACAAAGTGATGAATTTTCAACAACAATTGGTTTTTCCAAATTTGATTTGGGCAAATTTCATTGGCTTGAGAAAATTGTTGCAACTAATTCATTCCCTAGCAATACTAAAAAACTAATTAGATCCATTTGAAGCAATCACATCTTGAAATTTATTTAGATTTCATTTATTCTAATTTAGCAATTTCAATGAGATTTTGTTTTTCTAATATCTAATTTGCAATTTAATTCACTTTTATTTTGGTTTTGATTGGCTTGTAGCAAGTGATCAGTTGGAGAAATTAAGATCTCAGACATTTTGGAGCAATGGAAAGAGACTAGCAAAGAGAAAATTAAGGAATTTGCAGCTCTAATTCAGGATCTGGAAAACTACTCAACAATTCTCCATTGTTAGAAATTCTTGTAATTATTAAATATCAGTTTGGAGAATGAGAAAGGGGTTCCATTTTTCTACAGCTAGAGGCTCTGAAAGCACTATTATATAGGAGATTATAGTTGTAGGTGAGGGGAATACTTCATATCTGAGGTTAGGGGAAAACTCTGTGATTCTTCTTGTTGCGCATTTGCACTTTTGTAATGTACTGAGAGTTGAATTATTGAGAAACAAAGCATTTTTAGTTTTGAAAAAGAAGATTGCTTTACATTGTTATATGCAATTCCTTCAAGGAGCTAAAACTGCTAATGGATTGCAAAATTTGTAAGGAGGTTATGGTATGAGTTTAATAAATTTTCTTTCCAATGCACTATTGTTTAGATTGTGTGTTAATATGTTATTTCTAGAATATCTCTAATTGATTTTAATTTATGTTCTAAATAGTGTATTGCGTTCTCATATTGAGCACTACTGTCATATCACTTATTTTATGTTATTGAGGCTCTGTAAGAGTTATCTCTGAGGATAATAACATAATTAGAATTAATACTAATTCATTGAAATATGAATGTACTAAGCAACAACTATTTATTGTTTAAATACATTCTTATTTTGTTTTTTCTTTCATTAATTGAATGAACAACTTTAATTGATGAAAATTATAGAATGAATTCAAATATACAAACAATCCTTTTCCCCTAGTTAGTTAGTCCATTTTATCTTGAATTGAGAAAGGGCTATTATTTTCCCAATTCGAGATAAGATTAGTTTTCCTTGCATATTAGAGTAGATCCGCATTTAGATTTAATTTTACATTCTAGAAGTCCCCTCATATAGGGGTAGAATTTAGTTGTTGCTTGATTGAGTCGTAGATCCAACTTAAGGATTGCTTTCTTGCAAGAGCTTTGCAAGAGGGCATATCTGTTTTCCCTCTTTCTATTGGTGAATAATAGAAATATTACAAGCTAATAGAGAGAGAGAGAGGGTAACTAGACCCAATTGAACCAGTCAGAACCACTAAATCAAACAGATAAGAGCTTAATTAGAGCTTTGACTGGGTGGTCTCTCTTACATGTTGATGAGGTCATTTTTGGTGCTAGAAGGAGGGCATAGTGAATTGTGTCTTTGAATATTTTGTGCCTTAAGATTTTGTCTCATTAATATGGCTCCACTTAAAAGAAATCCTTGGAGTTTCTTTATTGGACCTCACCCAACTACTACTTCGATAAACACAATCCATACCCTATCTAAGGTAAAGTATAATGGTATTTCATCTGCTTTTAGTCATCTCCTTCAATTTAATTTAAGTTGCAAAAAAATCAATATTGATTAAGACATTATTTGCAAGATTTTTATGCTTACTTTGACAAGTAAAGCCAAATACTAGTGGTTATCTCTTCCAATTGCCTCCACACGTAGCTGAGATGCATTTTCAAATATTTTCCTTCACGATTTTTTAGGAATATGATTACGAAAAGGTGTGTGATCAGTTAAAATAATGGCGTAGGACGAAAGGTGAGACTTTGGATGATTTTTATATTAGATTTAAATTAACTTTAATGCGATTTCGGTCCAAATATTTGCCTCCTTAATTTCAATTAATTGGATGGTTCAAACATTTAGTGTCTTTGTCATGTGATAATTATGAAGAACCAAAAAGCATATCCATTGTTTATAATGAATGAATTGCCCAAAATGACAATGTGAATCCTTCACAAAATGAAATTGCAAACACTGCTAATCAACAAACAGAGATTGGTTTTGCTCAAATAAATGATTCTTACACCATAATTGCTCCAAATTTACATAACGTTGATGAAGTAGAAATTCATCAAGATGCACAGTTCGTTAGCAGCAATCAACATCAAATAAACTAGCTAGAGAATGTCAGCATCTCAAAAACTGCTGTAATTGATTTATAATTCTCTACTGTTGATAGTATATTACAAGTTATGGAGCAACTTAGCAACAATTTTCACATTGATCAAATGCAAAAAAAATCTATTTTTTATGAAGAAATTGATCAACAATCAAAAGTTTGCAATGATTCAAACGTAGAAGAATATGAATTATGCATTTTAGAAAATGAGAAATCCTCTACAAGAGAAACTCAAGTATTTATCTTCAACCTCTTATTTCTGTCTTTATCCTAGTCTCTTCAGTAATGATGATTTAATTGTTAATCAATCAATAGTCTCCCTCGACACAAATTTAACTTTAGAGAACAAAGGAGATGTTACTAATTTATTTAATGTTGAATCATCATCTAATTTTGATTTTGAAAGAGATAATTTAATCAATAATATTTTCAATTATTCTAGAGATTCTATTAATTTGGCATTTAATTACTAGCCTCGTTATGTTTTATTTCATTCAAAGGAACAAAACACTATTGAAATTATTTATGATGAAGAATTGAAAACTAAAAATTTTGAGCCTCGTTTCTCTTTTTCTTCAAAAGTAATTTCGGTTGAATCCCATATTCCTCATTTCATAAGCAAATCAATTTTTGAAGATGAAAAGAATGTTGTTTAAATATTTCAGTTAATTCTCAATCATTCAATCATCATAGTTATTTTAGTATTCATGAATCCATTCCAATATATGATTCATACAATGATGAGAGAGCCTTTTTAAATCATAATCTTGAAATTTCCTCATCTCTGCAAGTGAAAGCAAACAATGATTTTAACTTCATAATTTCTATTGACACTTGTGGGAAGGAAAATTTTACAAATGAAACTCAGCCATGTTGTAACATTATTTCTAACATTAATGTAAATTTGAATCTGCTTCGTCTTCATTTTTCTAGGTTTGAATTTATGTTTCTTTCAAATTTCATTCTTGAATTTCTAAAAATAATATGCTGGCACTTTGAACATGATGACTCTTGGCATGTTGGGATGGGGTCACCTGGGCCAATTTTGGAGATAAGATAACCCAAGTTTTGGTACAGTTTGTGTAAATAATGTAAAGCCTCCATGATTTGTGGATGCAGAGCACGTAGATGAATGGGAGTCAAAGGGGTTTAACCCCTTGTTTTATGTAAAGTTTGAGTCGGTTTTGAGATCCACCCATGGTTCGCAGATTTGGCATTGTATGAAAAAGGCTATAAATAGGTGTGCCTTAGAGAGTCTAAGGCAATGAAGAATAGAAAGAGAAATGATAGCAAGGAGAAGTGGGTCAGATAGGTGAAAAAAGGTTGTTATGAAACCAGCTCATAGAAAGATAGAAAAGATAGATCAACGCCTTAGAAATAAGCCTCTTCAAGAGGCAACCTCCTTTACATTACACAAATGAACAATTCTTGGATGATACAAATGAAAAGACCTCCTTTCTATATATAGGAGTCTAAGGGGTCATAATATAATCAGAGCCGACATAACAATAATAATGTAAGGGCACAGTAATAACAATTGTGGGCTTCTAAGGGGCACAATAATAACAATATGGGGACTACATGGACACAACAATATAATAAGGGGGTTGTACTAATAACAATAAAAGGTTACACTAGTAATATAGGGACCTAACATGCCCCTCTCCTTCAAAAAGTGTTGTCCTCAACGCTTGAGTAGTTCTTGATGTTTCTGTATAAAATTCTTGTCCTCCCATGTGGAATATTCAACAGGTAAGTTATTCCACTTGATGAGATACTTTAAAATTGATTTATTTCGTAGTTGTCGGGTTCTTGTTTATGTGACTGCTCCAAGTTCCAATATGATTTTTCCTTCCTCGTCAAGTTCTGGCAATATTGTTTGAACTGGGATCTTTTGCAACTTTTGAATGAGTGGCCACACTTATTTGTCCTTCTTCCATTCATCCCTTGCTTTGTTTATCCAATCTATTTGGATAATAGGAATAACACAAAACAATGCTTCCACATCCTCATCCTTTCTTAAGAGTGCATGTGCAACAACAATTTTCTTCCCTTTTATGTAGATGATTTCAAAGTCATAAACCAACATATTTGTGACCCATTTTTTCTATTCTTCTAAAGATAATATTTGTTCTAAATAGTATTTAAGACTATCATGATCCATTTTTACCTTGAAGTGTCTTCCCATTAGGTAAAGTCGTCATTTCTTAAGTGCATGTAGTATTTCCAACATTTCCTTCTCATAAATAGATTGCTTGAGATGTAGCCGTAAAAATACCCAATCGCCTACATCAAAACTTCTTTCACTGCGATGTTGATCTGCTTGTTGTTTCATTCGATTCTGCACCAAAGTGGCGTTATCCTTTAAAAGTTGGAGAACTTGTTGTTGATGCTTGATGTGATCTTTCACTACTTGAATATTTTTCTTTTTGATATTTCCTCTATTCTTGAGAGTTTTAGGAGTGGTAATTTCTCCAATGCATTACAAGATTATGGCATATTCTTTCTTGAATGGCTTTATGTGATCTTTCACTTCTTGAACATTTTTTCTTCTGATATGTCCTTCTATCTGATAGCTGAGGAGTGGTATTCCAGCCAATGCATTACAACATATGGTCGGATTCATTTCTTCTTCCTCGATGTGATCTTTCGGTTTCTTGAACCCTTTCTTTTTGATATATCCTCTACTGAGAGTTGAGGAGTGGTAATTCTTGCCAATGCTTTACAAGATATGGTTGGATTCATTTCTTCTTTCTCTAGGGTTGGTTCCTGGTGTATATCCTCTTCTTTTGATGTTTCTTAATCCTTTTCTTCCTCCTCTTCACAATCAATGTAAAATAATTTCTTCTCAACACACTTATGACCTTTAATGTATTTATTATCACAATTGTAACAAAGTCCTTTTGCTCTTTTTTCTTCCAATTGTTGTGGTGTCAACCTTGTAGGTTGTGAAAGGCTAGCAAAAACAACACTTCCATCTTTATAGTTGTGAGGGGTAGACTTCCTTGTTGCCATAATTTTGCTTTCCACTTTTCTTACCAACCTGAATGCCTTCTCCAATGAATCATGTTCCAAAAGATGAACCTCAAGTTGAATGTTGTCCTTCAAAGTCCCTATGGATACATCAATCATTTGCTTCTCTCGAATATCATTTTTCCCTTATATTCAATTTTTGAAAGTCCTCAATGTGCTTTGCCATTGAACACTTTTGTTTGAGATTTATCAATTGGCTAAAGAAGGTGCTTCTCTTTATATCCTCATAATGTGCTATCATTTCCTCTGTGAAAATTGACCACGTAACAAGTGGTTTATGAGAACAAAATCCTTTATACCATAAAAATTGATCTAGTTCTAAATATAAAGATGCAATACGTACCTTTTGTAATAGTTTCACCTCATTTAGATCAAAATATTTCTCCATTTGTAGTATCCAATTTACCAAATCCTTGCCACTAAACTTCCTTATATTACCTTTTCTTGATTTTAGGACCTTGATCTTGAAACGACTGTAACTCTATAATTTTAGATCTTCCAGTTATGAAATTTCTACTTGTAGTAGTCCTCTGAGTCCTCTTTCCAATGCCACTAGTCTGATATAAATTGGATTCTCCAAGAAAGAGTTATGTAAATCTCCTAAGATGACTTGATTATATACCTTTTTACAAGAGAGAACTTGTATGAAGTGCCACATGTCACTTTTTTGACCTTTGGATCTGAATAATATACATAAAAACTATAGTCTGTTCTCTTTCTGTAACTTATGACGAAATTTCAATCTAATGCTCAAAGAGGAAGTTATGACGATTTTTCCTAAGTCACCTGTTTGGGATGTAAATCAGGATCTTGCAGAAACCCTAAATGTCTTAGACTGTTTCTCCTAAAATATTGCGAAACAATATCTAAAATTTGGGCCCGAGCTTCCCCGCGATTTTGGCTCAAATGGGTTTTAATATTAGAGTCTAAACCTTCGTAGAAAACAAATTATAGAAAAAATTTCATGATGGCCTATTTGAGATGAAATTCTAGAGCTTGCAACAACCCTAAATTTCTTAGATCATATCTACGAAAATATAGTGAGACAAGATCTGAAATTCATACCCGAGGTGTAGAATAATTTCTTCTCAAAAGGTTTTTTGTTTTAGCTTATGAAACTTTGTAGCGAAAACGTTATAGCGACAATTCCACGATGACTTGTTTGGAGTAGCAAAACCCTAGAATCCAAAGTTCTGATACCAAATGTTATGAAACCACCCCACAAAAATATAGAAAATATAGATCAATGCCTTAGAAATAAGCCTCTTCGAGGGGGAAACCTCCTTTACATTACACAAATGAACAATTCTTGGATGATTCAAATGACAAGACCTACTTTCTATATATAGGAGTCAAAGGGGTCATAATATAATTAGAGTTGACATAACAATAATAATGTAAGGACACGATAATAACAATAGTGGGCTTCTATGGGGCACAATAATAACAATATGGGGACTACATGGGAAAAAAAATATAATAAGGGGGTTGTACTAAAAACAATAAGGGGTGACACTAGTAGTATAGGAACCTAATAAAGGCTCTGCAGCTAAGTGTGCATAGGGCTAGGTAGAGTCCGCAACTGAGTGCACGGACCCTTACAGCTGTGTGCGCAGGGAAATTTTGAGTCTATAACCTTGAATTGAAGATCAATAAAGACAGTTTCCGAAAGAATTCTTGTGTGTTTCTGTTTAATTCTATTAATGCTATATATTGTCGATGAATGATGTGTTTTATTGAATATTGATTGAATGTTACGTGATTCTCTTGAATAAGTGTTAATGATGTATGAAATCCATGTTTAAGTACTTTCACAAAGACTCTAATGAATTCTCTTATCTTTATAAATAACTTAAGTTAATATGCGTGAACCCTAATTTAGGTCAACTCTTGGATGTGCGTAAGTAGACAAATTGACTGTTAAAGGTCCGCAAAGATTGATCGTAGATCTTTGCGAAGGTCTGAAGGCTATTTGATAGATTTGCAACAACAAGCCCTAAGAGTGTATTGATCTGCGCAGAGGTAGATTTGAGGTGCTGGAAGACATCACACTAGTCTCTAGATGCAGAAACTTGGTTCTTGCATTCCCCCATACTGGTTCGGGTGAGATTGCAGCCTATGTTATGTAGGTTGTTTCCGAAAGGGCTAGTAGTGTAGGGTTTGGTTGGTTGGCACAGCTAACTCTAAACTTGGGTTAGGACCCCCTCAGCCAACAAATGGTTACATTGTCGGGACTGCGATCTGCTTGAAATAGATGTGTGATGTCGCATCATTGGAATCCAACCAAGAAAGAAATTGAAAAGTGGTTGGATCGGAAGATTCACGAGTTCAAGGTGCAAGAAAAAAGGAATCTGAATTTTTCAAAGGAAGAGTAGTTAAACAGGTATCTTTATACAGAGATACATGAAATATTCTTCTAAACTTTTCCCATTGAATTGTATGAGTGGTTAGCTAAATTAACAGACAATCAAGGAAGGTGGAAGCTCGATAGTCCTATAGTGTGGACCCCAGGATTAGTGTGATGGCTAGAAACCTCTGAAAACAAGATTGCGCAGGTTGTCAATCATTGGCTCGATCAAATTCTAGGAGGGTTTGTTACAAAATTTGTAGTTGATACCTCAGTTGGCTATAGTGAAGATTTTTCAAACAACCACGAGGTAAGTATTTAAGATCATTGAATACTTGTTTTAAATGTTGTCATGTGAAAAACGGTTGATGCCATTACCTTGAAGTTTGGAGCTATGTGAAGTGGACGACTCTTTATAAATCGTGAAGGATCAGGACCAGAGTATAGTCCATTTATTTGGACCTCCCTTAAGTGGCGATGAAGGGGCGGAATGGACCCTGCCATAAAGAATTTTTCAGCTAATCACTAAGGGGATTCCTCGTGTAAATCATCCATCCACTCCACCTCCACCACATGCACCTTCGCCCACACCTCTACCTCCACCACCACCATTCAACATGGCGAACGCAATGAAGATGTTGATTTTCAAAGGCATAGGGAGTGAAGATACAAAGCAATTTTGGTTTGTTGCGAATGCTATGTGGACAATGCAATAGATTACTGATGATAATATAAAAAGGCACAATTGATTACCCCTATAGGCTCTAGTGCCTCCTTCCTTCTCCTATTGTGTCATATTTGTAAATCCTTCAATCCTATCCCAAGTTGTTCTTAAGGGGGAATGTTAAGATATTCCGACACATAGGAAATAGTTAAGTTCAATTTGGTCTAGTATAGAGTTAGGTATAGAGTTAGGTAAAGTGTGTTTCTTTACCGTTGTACATTTTGTAACTTACAATCCGACGGTCACGATATGTAGTGATCCAATGGTTCATTCTCTCCTCGGTATTACCGACACTTGATCCGTGGCTTGACACCCGATTGGTCCATGAATTCTATTTACATGCCAAGTCATCAGCTCAGAGCCAAATTATTTTTCTTTAAGCATCATAAATACCTGGACATTGTTGATGTTCCCCCAGGCAAGCGAATGTCCCCATTTAAAACCGTTTGATTAACAACTAGCAATCCTGATTCCGAATTAAACTTCCTGTCTTGTCTGTCCGCTGCCCACAAACCATGCAATGCTCATGAGTTGCATTCCAAACACAAGCACCCACCAGGCTACCAGACCTTTCATTCCTTCCATTAACCAAGTATGTGCACCAAGATCTATTCCCAAGTCCAGGCCTCTTATCAGCTGCAGAAACCGGTAGGCCTCATACACAACAGGTACAATAAGCCAAACCGGTGATTTCCAGTGCCACATCAGCATCCCTGCTCTCATTTGCCACAATGTTAGGACCTTACCTGATGCTACTATAGGTGCAAATGTTAGCTGAGATGCTGATGTGGCACTGGAAATCACCGGTTTGGCTTATTGTACCTGTTGTGTATGAGGCCTACCGGTTTCTGCAGCTGATAAGAGGCCTGGACTTGGGAATAGATCTTGGTGCACCTACTTGGTTAATGGAAGGAATGAAAGGTCTGGTAGCCTGGTGGGTGCTTGTGTTTGGAATGCAACTCATGAGGATTGCATGGTTTGTGGGCAGCAGATAGACAAGACAGGAAGTTTAATTCGGAATCAGGATTGCTAGTTGTTAATCAAACGGTTTTAAACGGGGACATTCGCTTGCATGGGGGAACATCAACAGTGTCCAGGTATTTATGATGCTTAAAGAAAAATAATTTGGCTTTGAGCTGATGACTTGGCCTATAAATAGAATTCATGGACCAATCGGGTGTCAAGCCACGGATCAAGTGTCGGTAATACTGAGGAGAGAATGAACCATCGGATCACTACATATCGTGACCGTCGGATTGTAAGTTACAAAATGTACACGGTAAAGAAACCCCCTTTACCTAACTCTATACTAACCAAGTTGAACTTAATATTCCTATGTGTCGAATATTCCTAACATCCCCCTAAGAACAACTTGGGATAGGATTGAAGGATTTACAAACATGACACAATAGGAGAAGGAAGGAGGCACTAGAGCCTATCCCCCCTTAGTGACAACTTCCTGAACTCCAAGCATATATCGAAGTTTAGAGAACTTCGCTTCCGTGAGAGCCTTTGTGAAGATGTCTGCAACATGATCATCTGTTGAACAATATTGCACTTCAATAACATGGTCATGAATGAGCTTTCTGATGAAGTGCATGTGTAGTTCAATGTGTTTGCTGCGCTGATGCTGAACTGGAGTGTTCCAATGGATAGATCTCGAAAAATTAGGCTGTTTTAAAAAAAACGGCTCTGAAAAAGGCTTCCGGATGAAGAAGTTATGGCTTTTTGAAAAAAAATTGTTGAAGTTGCCGACAAAGTGCGCGAATGTGCGAGAATGAAAAAAAAAAAAACGCCCCCACAAAATGGAGATTTGAACCCAAGAC